>PITA01005237.1:0-113150 GCA_004023965.1 Spilogale gracilis | reverse complement strand
GTCCCCGGAAGGTAGATTCCTGAGCTCTTCCATGACATTCAGAGGACGGCCCAAAGTGAACCCTGGAGGAAGCGTCAGGCGATCGTGGAGCAGCAGGCAGGTGGACACACTCTGTCTCCGGCGTTTCAGGCTGGAGTCTGAGGTGAGGAACTCGTGCAAATCCCTCCGGACTCCGAGGCTGCACAGGACTGACCAGCTAGCGCCGGCTCGTCCTCACAGCCCGGCCTCACCTTCTGTCCTGCTGATCCTCGGAGCCGGGGAATGGGGTGACACAACCGATCGGGGGGTGACAGGCATTCCTGTCTAACTCAGGGGACTGTGGGCTCTTCAAAGCCCGGGACCCCTGTCAGAAAGCCCCGGAGCGGGGAACTCACGCAGCAGCCTGGGCCCAGGGCCTCAACAGAAGACAAGCTGCTGCTTCTCGCCCTCCTCGCTTTCTCACCTCCCCTGAGAACAGAAAGAATGGAAACTTCTCAGGGAAGAGAAAGCAGGGTGCATGGGCCCTGTGGCTGTGGCTCACTTTCCGAAAAGAACGGCACGAACTTGCACACTGAGTTTCAGTGAAGGGCAATGTTAACCCTGACCTTTCTTCTGAGGTGGGGCAGTTGTGAGAGAGCCACACCGCGAGGCAGGGGCTGAGCTGAGGGGTCGAAATGCGGGCACAGGTCCTGGCGAAGAACAAGCTTCTGCCGGGCCTGTTGAATGGGAGACAATTTTTCCTCGCTGATGCACCCCTAAATTATCTGGGTCCGGACTGAAATGCAAAGATCAGCAGCGACCGGGAGTGAGAGCGAGAAAGAAGTGACAGTAGGGGTGACGAGCCGTTCTTGGGGACCATTCCTCCCGCGTCTACCACTAATCAGTGTGTGAGAGGGAAGTCCAACCTCACCAGCGATCCCGGAGGCGTAACCCCAGTCAGAGACACACCTTCCAGCGACCACACTGTGCCTCCCGAGGAGGATCTTCTCTTGCCCGCGCAGGGAGTGCCCCTGCCTTTCCGGAAAGGCGCTTGGTAATAAGTAACGACACTTTGAAAAAGGATGACTCAGTAATGTCA
Organism: Spilogale gracilis; assembly: GCA_004023965.1. Classification (NCBI taxonomy): domain Eukaryota; kingdom Metazoa; phylum Chordata; class Mammalia; order Carnivora; family Mephitidae; genus Spilogale; species Spilogale gracilis. Next base: position 112,093 of record PITA01005237.1, on the reverse strand, counting down.
CTTCTAGGAAATGATTCTAAAGAAATAGCAGGAGTTGTGAATGAAGATGATTTCGTGCAAAGACGATCATTACGAAAGAAACTACAAACCCAAACGCTTAAAATGCCCAACAAAAGGGAAAGGTTAATCATGGCACGCACATATTTGAGAACATCGTGTCGTCATTAAATAAGGCCACCGGTGTAGGCAGTTTGATGAAACAGTGTGTGTGAAATCCTTTGCTGGCTAGGAGGAGCTCCTTCACCTGAGGCCTCTCTCCCTTCTCTGTAAAATGCGTTTGTCAGCCTCTAGCAGGAAGAGTTGCTGTGAGAATTAACTGTGATCCTTGTGGAAAAGGGCTGAGCAGGGGCCTCAGCCTTTATAAGACTCAATCAACATGAACAAGGAAAAATTTGAAATGGACATGTCTTCTTTTTCAATAAGGAACAAAATCTGAATTTGTCCTATTTTATTCTCGTTTATTTAAAAAACTTTATTTACTTGAGAGAGAGAGAGAGAGAGAGAGAGAGAGAGAATGCACAGAAAGGGAGACGCAGGCTTCCCATTGAGCAGGGAGCCCGATGCGGAGCTCAGGATGATGACCTGAGCCAAAGGCAGACGCTTAATGACTGAGCCACCCAGGCGCCCCAATTTGTGCTATTTTAAAGTAATATGTCAGCAGAATTTCTGATGAAGTGGAACACAAAAATACATTCAGTTTAAAAGCTGAATATAAACAATAGGTGTGCATACGATTCCTCTTAGGCAACGGCACAGACACAGACAAAATTTACACCACGGGCGTAATTCAGAAACGCTTCAAAGAGCTACCGCAAGATATTGCCAGGAATTAAGCTGCGGACTACGGGGACTTTCATTCTCCCCCTTGATACGCTAGTATGTTTTCAAAGGTTTCTACAGTTGGCATTTTCAAAAAGCAAAAATGTTCAGAAGATCCCGGGTCTTGAAAAGAGGTGTGTGTGTGTGGAACACAGAAGGGAAAACCGTGACCTGCAGCTGTGAGCGGCCCCTCCACTAGTGTCATGCTCCCACAGAAGGCCGAGTCCCCCCTGTGGGGCTAGGGTGGCCTGTGAGATATATAGACCAGGGTCAGCCCAGCTCGTGAGGCACGGTGGCCTTGGCAGACCTTTCCGGGGAGTGGGCACTCTGCCACCAAGCCTGTAATCGTAATGAGATAATGTTTGTGAAAGCACTTTGCCAGAGAGAAAACTCCACCCCAGATAGGTGATTCCGGGGCTTAGTCGAGAGAAAGGAGGCTCTCAGAGCACATTCCGTTAAGGAATTTCACACTCTGCCTCCTCCCGCCCCCCAACTCTTCCCTTTTTCTCCTTCCCCTGAACAGAAATATATTTAGTAACCCTATCTAAATACTCTTCTTTCCCTTAATTTGATTAAGGGGTTAGGGGAACGAGGGATGAAGTGGGGGCTGCGGAGAATGGAGCTGTAGGGGAGATTAGAGCAGCTGAATGGCTATCTCGGGCCAAGTGGTGCCTGAGTGTGGACAGGACGAGGGCCTCCAGGTACTTAGTACAGAAGCACAGAGGACAGAGGGAGGGAACGCTTGATCACGGAGCACGCCTCTCTGGAGGAATGAGAACCGAATCAGGGAGGGTTAAGCCTTGAGGATTAACTGGGAGAACGGGGGACATCTGCTAAGGGAGGCCCTGGTTTCTCTCTGAGTCTCTTCTGGCTCCCTGGAGCTTTAGGGTCTTCAGATCCTTAAGAAGTTCCAAGAGGCTAACACGTGGGCAACTCCTGCTATGTATTAGGCACTTCCACCTACATCGGCCAATTTACTCAGATTAAGTTATTATCACCCATGAAGATGAAGCTCAGAAGAATCATTTTGGGGATCGAATCCAGCTTGGTCTACTTCTGCCACTTCCCCCAGCACACATTATGTTCAGGAGGAAAATAATAACAGTCAGTATGTATTTAGCTCTATGTGTCTTAAACGGAAGTGGTTCTATTTAATCCTCACAGTGTCTCTATGAGATAGATACCATTAATGACCCCACTTTACAGATAAGCAACCTGAGGCTTAGGGTAAGCAATTAAGCTGAAGTCACGGGGCTGGTAAGTGGGAGAGAGCAGGGTCGTCCCGAGCCTGCAAAGGTAGAGGAGTGCTGGGTCGGAGGCATTCCCAACGAAGAGAGGCCCATAGCATGTGTCTCTTCCAATAGTCTGGTGGCTCTTCAAGGACAGGGACCTTACCTTGTTTGTCCTACATTCCCAGCCCCGAACACAATGCCTGGAACAAAGAGAATGCTTGCTGCAAGAACTAGTGGTACTTGCTAAGTTTGGCCAAACGAGCCTCCACTGGGGGCCAGCTTGGTGAGGATTAAGTGAGACATATTTGTCTAGGGATTTCCAAGTCTAAAATGTCACAGTGCTGGGCCTCAGCAAAAGGCTCTGTTGGCAATGGGGATCCCTGCAGGAGGCTTTAAAGGTGACCAGGACCTTGACAGTGGGCAGTCCCAGGGAGAGGGCTCCAGCTCCCTTTGTGGGTTGGATTCCGACCAGAGGGACAAAAAGGGGGGTGTCTGGTACATACTCCTTACTAGTTCCTTCCACAGGGACATCTCAAGGACATCTCCAAACTCCAGGGGATAAAATAGTACGGGAGGTAGGGGTGGTTGGTGGGAAGAGTGCCATCTGGGCAGCTCAGAAAGACAGGAGAGAGGGAAGTGAATGACTAGTGCTTTAATTAACAGGGACCTGGGACCCTTCTAGAAATAGGTTGGGAAGAACAAAGGGCAGACATTTATTCTCTTCTAGAGAAAACAAGAATCCTCCAGGAAGGGACCTCAGGCTTCAGCAAGAGTCTCTCATTGATTAATAAATACCTCGTGGCCTCATGGTCCACCCCAGCTTAGATGAGACATTTAGGCTTCTCTTCCTTCTGTAACCCGTGAGGAAGGCTACCAAAGGGCAGAGAACAGAAACAACCGCCAAGTTCCTGGGCCAAGTCCAGGACTTTCTGGCCTGTATTCAGAGAACCTCAGCCTTTCTCCCCCTCTTGCAACAGTCCTTAGTGTCTTTATGTGAGCTGCTTATTAACCAGGGGATATCAGGACACTGGGAGGGGACTGCTGATGCTGGCTGCCAGAGAGGGTAATTCAGAATCGCAGAGTGGAGCACGGCTGATGTGTGTGGGACAGATATGGGGGGGGCAGGATGGAACGAAAGTCTTGCTGGAGCATCAGGTTGGAGAGTCTTGTGACCTGTGGGTGGCCAGGAGGCCCCGGGGTTCACTAGCCATACTGCCCATCCGCAGAAGAGTTCTGTCAGCCAGGACAAAGGATGATGGATGGCTCTGAAGGCAGGAGTAGGAGTCCTAGCTGTGGGGGGCAGGGCATGGCCCTGATCACCACCGCTCGCTCCCCTCTCCAACAAATGGGCTCTTTCAATGTGATAGGAATTCCTCTACCACTTTCCTTCTACAAAGAGACTACTTTTCAAGAAGAGACCCCAAATTCAACATGCAAATCATGGGCACCCTCCCCGCTCTCTTTCAGTAAACTGCTGCTGACAGTCCCATTCTGTAGGATTGTTACTGACGGGCTCCAGTAGCCAGCTTACCTCCCTGAGGTCAGACTGTGGAAGCAGAGCCCCCCTGGGCCCCACAGATTGTTCTTGATCCAAGAGCAGGGAATGGCTTCCTGCTGGGTCTAAAGACACACGGCTTAGCCAGGCTTCAGTTGGGCTGCAGGGTGACAGGTCTTAGGTTTCAAGCTGGGATCAGCTGCCTGAGGGAAACGGTTGGGGAAACTCTCCCTCTTGGCTTCTTTCCTCATGGAGGATGGCTAAGGGAAGAGAAAGCTTAGAGCTGCTGGGCTGGGGTTGGTGCCTTAAAAATAATGATATAAACACAGGCCAGAAGTCCGCCTGTGGACTCCCTGACGGGGACCAGACAAGAAACACTGTCCTGACGTACCCTTCAGCCCACGCTCTGCCCTCATCTATCACCTCAGAAACTAAACAACTTCCTCAGATGGCCCCGTGGACCATAAATCACAAGGGCCTCAGCTTCCAAGAAACCTGTCCACAACTGCAGCCCTCAGAAATACTTGTCCTCCTGTTTCTTCTTCCTCTGTGCTCAGAATAGGGGCTGAGCGAGCCAGATTGGCCGGTGACCCATGGCAGGTCACCGCAAGTAAGCTGCTCATCTCCTCTGAGCCTTGGTCCTCACCTACAGGTTGGGGATCCGTCATGTCTCCCTCACAGGTGAGAGGTGGAAGTGAAATGAGAGAATTCAGGTAGGGTTCTGAGCATAGCACCTCGACGAACTTCAGCTGCAATGTCGTCATTCCATTGGCTGAAGCCAATTCCCAGGCACGGAGAAGGAAAACGAGCAAACACCACTTCTAATTCTAATCCCAAACCAGAAGGGCTGTGTGCCGGGGCTGTGGGCCAGAGCCATGATGATTTCATAAAACACGGAGCTTCTCTCCCCGCTCGCTCTCATGCCAAATCAGTGCCAGACTGGTATAGGCCTGGCAACCACAATGACCTCCAACATGTTTAGATTCTCACAGAGAAGCCCAATGGATACCTCGCCCCGGCTGGAGCAGAGACAAATTCAAACACTCTGCTGGGGACAGTGAAATACAGTATTAAGAAATCATCACAGAGAACGTTTGTTCCAATTCTGAGTGTCTGGAGAGCTGTGGTTCGCTCAGAGAGCCCCCTTTCCCAAGACATGCAGGAGAGCTAGCTCGCCAGTTCTTCCTTTCACACATATTTCCACAATGGCATCATAACATGTAACAGGTCTGGCTCTCCACAGAACAGGTAAAGACACGACAGCATTTCTGTCTCAGAGCTGCTGAATGCCAAAGCCTTTGGTTCTGCACAGGTGTCCTAACCTTCCCTGCCTGGGAATCGGATCTGGGGTAACGGGTGACCCAGCAGGCCCAGAGATGACAGATTCCTCCATCATGTAGCAACAAGGGGACAACCTGGGGCATCTGGCCTGGCTGGGAGGGGCAGCCGTAAGTACACTGACCTTTGTCCCTGTTTGCTCTTGGAGAGGGCAGGCCCTACCAATCCAGTCCTCCTCTTCTGGTGTGCGCCTGGGACTCCCGGCTACTCAGAATGTTCCCGGGAACCAGAGAAGGCCTGACCCTGTGGGTGGCAAGCAGAGACCTCTGGAGGCAGTCAAAGGGCACCCTGAAGCTTGTTCAAGGAATGGGGCTCAGAGGCGTGCGTGTGCTCCCGCCCCCAGAAGAAAGCTCTTCCCTTCTGGCTTTTTCCCAGCCACAAGGTTTATAATTAATTAGCAATCTGCTCCTCCCGAAAACTGTCTACTCTGGAACACTGCTTTCTTCAAACCACTAAGAGGCCCAAGGGAACATATTAGAGGACAGTAGCCCTGAAGCTGAGCTCAGCAGGGTCGCCTTCCTGGCTAAGGGCTCATCCTTCGAGGCGGGAAACACTCCTGTGTCCACGCTGTTCCCTGCCGTCTACGTGGTTGGCCTCTCCCGGCAAGGTTCCCCAGGCCTCTGGCTCCCCAGGTTGGACACGAGGAAGGTGCCACACGGGCATCTGGTGGGAGAGATGGGGGCACTCTCTGGCGCCGTTATGGTGAATCCTCCTGCTCTATTTTTTTTCTGTCTTTCCGAATTTCCTTGAGTGATGCTGCTGGGGCTTGGGGCGAGTTGCGCCAGAAAAGCAAATTTTCTTGAGAAAAGTCTGAGGGTTTTCTCTTCTAAGTGGGAAGCTGGTCCTGCTTCTCTATCCCCTTCACCTTATGGAGGGCACCGTGCCTGCCATTCCCTTCCAGCTGGCAGGGGAGCCCACGGTCAGAGAGAAGCATCTTTCTCTTTCACAAATAAACAAATCCAATCCATGTGCTAGAGGACTTAGGGTATATTAATAGCCAGATATTTTGTTTTCCTATTCTGGTGCTTATCCCTTCCAGTAGTATGAAAGATAAGAGAACACAAAATGTTCTCCACAAGCCACCCTCTCCCCCTCCCCAGGGACAGGCAAGCCAGGGGGTATAAGCTCTTCTCTTTAAAGCCATCGCTGATGTACGAACTCTGAGAAAATAGACTTAAAAGTTTATACTCAGTCTCTCTTGGCTACCGTTGCTGCTCAGAAAAGAAACTCTATATTGTTTAAACCCTGCAGGCAAATGGGTTGCAAGGCAACCTTCAAACAATAGAAAATACCCCAAACTAAAAATAAAGGCCTTAAAGGATGGCAAATGCGGTGGTGCTCTGGTGAAGGGATTCCAAAGTCCGGGTGAAGGAGGATGTCATCGCTGAGGCCGTGCTGGCGCGCCGTCAGCCCCTTTGCCTGCTTCACCCTTCCTAACCAAGCTTCTTCTAACCAGATATACCGGGTCCCTTTTCTTTTTATTCCCATACTCTTAGTTCCTTCCACAGTCACTGACCCTTTGACGGGGGCTGGGGGTAAGGGTGGGGGTCAATAGGCCTGTAATGTAGGGCTGCCTCCTGTCCTAAGGAAAGTTCCACAGACTTTAATCAATGCACTTTCACAATGGCTCTGGGCCCAGAGGCCCCGAGAAACCCAGGAAAGGAGGAGGTGGGGTCCGACTTAATTACCAGGGGCCTTGGCCCTGGAAGGCAGGAGGGTCTGCTAGAAAAAAATGTGACAGAGGTGGGGGTGGCCCGCTTGGAAGACAGACAGAGAAGGGGCCATGAGCCAAGGAGCATGGCAGCCTCCAGAAGCTGGAGAAGGCACTGAGTTGAATTCTCCCCTGGAGCCTCCAGAAGGAACACAGCCTTCCTGACTTCTGACCTCCCAAAATTAAGAAAACATGTTTGTGTCACGTTAAGTTTGTGGAAATTTGTTGCAGCAACAATGGCAGGCTGAGACAGCAGCTGAGAACCTGAGTCTCTTGCACAAGAAAGAGAAGCCTGGGGCACCTGGGTGGCTCAGTTGGTTAAGCGACTGCCTTCGGCTCAGGTCATGGTTCTGGAGACCCGGGATCGAGCCCCGCATCGGGCTGCCTGTTCGGCGGGAAGCCTGCTTCTCCCTCTCTCACTCCCCTTGCTTGTGTTCCCTCTGTCGCTGTGTTTCTCTCTGTCAAATAAATAAATAAAATCTTAAAAAAAAAAAAAAAAAAGAACGAGAAGCCTGAGGTTAGTTCTTGGGCACCATACCCTGTCTAGAACCTCAGACCATGGTGTTTCCCTCTGGATGTACTTTACCATGGATGACCAGACCATCAGAGGGCATGTGATCAGTCTGGCTAATTAAATGAATAATCAAATAAACGCACATCAGTAAAAAGTCTGTTGCTTTTTCAACCTACTGACAATGCAGGCTGATCAATGTTTTACCACATAGAAAGACTTGAACATCTGGAACATTGCTTTCTACCATAACCTGTGGCCTGACCAGTGTCACTCAAACAGACATTAGAGCAGAAGGGAAAATATGAGAAAGAAAAAAAAAAAAACCCAAAATCTCTATCCTCCACTTGAGGTTGTTGGCTAGAAACTACCGAAGAATCTCCTGGACTTCTGTCTGGAAGGAACACTTAAGAGACTTCAAGGCTCTTCTTTCGTGAGCAGGTTTGCTTTATTTATCTTTTTTTCAGTCTTACTCTCCAACGAAATGTCTTTTTTTTTTTTTAAAGATTTTATTTATTTATTTGACAGAGAGAGAGAAAGAGAGAGAGATCACAAGTAGGCAGAGAGGCAGGCAGAGGGAGAGGAGGAAGCAGGCTCCTGCTGAGCAGAGAGCCCGACATGGGCCTCGATCCCAGGACCCTGAGATCATGACCTGAACTGAAGGCAGAGGCTTAACCCACTGAGCCACCCAGGCACCCATCCAACGAAATGTCTTCTAAAGGCTTATATAAGAGAGCCCAGGACACCCTACCTCAACAACAATAACAACGAAGAGAGAGAGAAACACAAGATTTCCTTGATTTCTTGACACCTAGAAGCATAAGTACTGGAAACACCATGGTTTACTGTCTTATGACATTTCTATGAAGCAAGAACTGTCAGTCCCATTTTGTAATTTGAGACCCTGAATTACAGAGAGGGCAAGCAACATGGACATGGATGTAGTCACAGAGCAGAGCAGGGCGATTCACTAAACCTGGAGCACAGGCCTCCTAACCCTCGATCCGCATTGCCCCTGTGCTCCCGTGCTGAGTCTCAGGCCCTGGCTAGCCAGGTCAGACCCACACCAGGTCAGGGTGCGGCCTCTGGGTAGGTGGTCTCAGTCGAATGCAGAGATATAATACCATTAAACCTGTCATCACAAGGCAACCAACGGACACCCCAGTGGAAAGATTTTCCAGACCAGAGCTCTGAGTTGCTGTGTGTGTGTGTGTGTGTGTGTGTGTGTGTGTGTGTGTGCGCACATGCGTCTGCACGGGTGTGAGTTTGGAAGGTAGTCAGGGGTATGGAACTGCCAGGTCAAGATATTTGCACTCTACCTTGCGTAAGTAAACCCACAAACAGCTTTCATTTTTTTTTCTAGCATCAGAACACATCTTTTCCTAGCTTCTGTCTCATTCATCCCTCCCCTTCTCTCTCCCTCTACCGTTCTTCTGAGACAGCATGGAATCTAACTTTAGGGGCAGAGCTAATGGATTCCGCAAGCTCACTGCAAGGGGACTGAGCTAGCTTACACCAAACAGGTGCTGCGGCTCCGGGGCCAGAACAGTCGAAGCCCAGAGCGCCGTGTGAATGTCACCAAGCGTGGCACAGTCTACCATCTCTACTCTCCTTTCACACCCGGGGCGGGGCGGGGGGGGGGTTGGGTCTGTGTGACCGCCCTCCTTTTTTGTCACCCAGTCTTTGTGATTCTCAAAGACTATGAAAGGAGACAATGGAGTGATTTGGTTTTAGCATTTTCAAAGTGTAGTGAGGCTGTCTTGGCAAAGTGGATGTAGAAATTAAGCTGATCTTGCGTGGTGCCCTCCGTAGGGGACCAGAGTGGGCAGAACCACAACATGGACCCTGTGTCACATCAGGGATGGGGCAGAAAATGGCAGCTGCCAAAGGCAGTCAACATCTGAATGGAGGGCGCTGGCTTCGGCAGTGCATTTACTACAATTGAAATGATGCGGAGAAGGTCTGTGTGGGCTCCGCACAGGATGACATGCAAACTCATGAGGCATTCCACGTTTGAAAAAAAAATTGGAATGGAGGGAGGTGATAAAACAATACCATGGGGGTCCAGAGATGTCAAGACAAGTGAAAGGAAGGGCTGGTGAGACGAGGCACTTGGAAAGACTTGGTGAGCGCTTTTTAAAATCTGAACTATCCGTGGGCTCAGATCCTGTCCTGCCTCAACCTTATGCTAGTCCTAAATGAAAAATAACCAAGGCCCCCAGGTCCCCTTCCCTTGGGCTGGATATGTGCTCACACAGCCTTGGCCGAATGAAGAAATGGGTTTTCCTAGTGAGGAGAAGTGGGAAGGAAAGACAGGGGCCCAGGGCAAAGATCAAGTGGGAGAGGCCCCCAGAGGCTCTTTCTAAGGTTCATTTCCAAGAAGAAAACTAGCAAGAATCCAACAATAATAAGGTCTGCCACTAAGCAGACAGATGATGAGATGCATAGCTGGGGTGCCCATGAACTTCCAGTTAGGGGCTGACCTCTACCCACCCTTCTGGTCTCCTTGCACCTGGCAGCTGGGGCCTCCCCACCATGGGCAACCCAAGGAAGTTGCACTCACTCAGCGACCCTCTACCTCGACTCCATCGTGTGCACCAACAAACAGAGGGGTGGCCTGCAGGGCACTGACAAAAGGCGAGCACTCCACAACAGGAACTTGGTGGCCTTTACATGGCAGTTGGCAGCTGAGCACAGGGACACAGTCTCCTGGTCAACTTCCTGGCTGCCACAGAGCCGTGCGTACATAATCAGAAGTAAAAACATCTCAGACCTCAGCAACCGCTTTCCAGGCTCCTCACATGAGCTTCTGATTACCAATGAGGTGCCTCAGATCTTTCAGGAACAGGAAAAGAGGTATCTTAGGGGCTAGATGGAAACATTCCAGGCCCCGAGATCTGGTTTCTTGATCTGCAAAACATTTTAATAGTGGTAAAAAAATGCCTAATATAAAATCTCCCATTTTATCCATTTTTAAGTGTAAGTTCATTCACACTGTTGTGCAGTCAACACCACTGTCCTAGATCTGCAAAAAAAATATTTTAAAGATATTATTTTTATTTATTTGACACAGAGAGAGAGAGAGAGAGAGAGAGAGAGGCAGTGTGAGCACTAGCAAGGGGGAGGGGCAGAGGCAGAGGGAGAAGCAGGCTCCCCACTGAGCAAGGAGCCCAATGTGGGATCATGACCTGAGCCAAAGGCAGACTCTTAACCAACTGAGCCGCCCACGTGCCCCTAAATCTGCAAAATTTTTAGTCAGATTCTGTAATGTGATGATCACAGCAAGGTGTTGATTTCCCTGGGAAGGCCCGTCCTGACCTTCCTTTGTGACATCTTTCTCTCATAAACTAATAGCCCCCAAAAGATACCAAAAATCCTTTTGAGCTGGAAGAGCTGGAAATGCCACAGTGGAGTATTAGTAGAGCCTCCTGTGCCAGAGGGACTCTCCATTCTCCGTTCCACTCTCCCCTCAGGCTCCACCATCCCTACCCCCTAGCAATGATTTCTGGGCCCATCCAAATCTGAACTAGCTTCATAAGCATCTGTTTCCAAAGTTCCCTTTGGTGTCCCTGGATGATTGCATATTTAACATCTAAGTGAAAAGGAAGAATTGAAAGGTTGAGGGGTAGAGGTTTTCAACCTTTCTGTAGGCAGTTCCATAAATGGAAAGGCTTCCGGAGAATAACAACATGGGGAAATCCCTCTGGTCTGGAGCACCTAGGAAGATGTAAGAAAATAATTTGAGAAAAACTGTTGGAAGGAACCCAAGAGAGCACAGAGGGGTGGAGGAACAGATGGGAAGGGTGATGAAACTTACGTGCTCTTGATTCTCACACCTTTATTTATCTTTAACTCCAGCTCTAACCGCTCCTTGGAACACCAGACTCCTACATGCAGCTCCTCCTGGACAGTTCCTCTTCTGTGTCCAATAGGCACCTCAAACTTCACACAAAGCAGAACTCTTCATTTGACCCACCTGACCTAAACTGATCTTTCCTAACTCAGTACACGACAAAAATCTGAAAGTCATCCTTTCAGAATGGCTGAAACCATCTTGAAAAAGAAAACCAAAGTTAGGAGACTTGAAGTTCTTGATTTAAAAACTTACTCCAGGGGCGCCTGGATGGTTCAGTGGTTAAGCCCCTGCCTTCAGCTCAGGTCATGATCCCGGAGACCCGGAATCGAGCCCCACATCGGGCTCCCCGCTCGGCGGGAGGCCTGCTTCTCCCTCTCTCACTCCCCCTGCTTGTGTTCCCTCTCTGGCTGTGTTTCTCTCTGTCAAATAAATAAAATATTTAAAAACAAAAAAAACCTTACTCCATAAATCACGATAATCAAGACAGTGTGGTATGTATGACATATACAGACAGACAGATCAATGGGATAGAATTGAAAACCCAGAAATAAACTGTCACAATTACGGTCAATCGATTTTCAACAAGGGTGCTAAGACAATGACAGGGGGTGGAAGCTGGGGAATGAATGGTCTTTGGTGCTGAGACAATTTGGTACACACATGCAGAATGCTGAGGCTGGATCTCTTCCTTACATCATATGTAAAAATTAACCAAAAATGAATCTAAGACCTAAATATAAGAGCTGAAACTACTAAAGACTCTTAGATGAAAACAGGAGTAATCTCTATGCTTTTTCTCCCCTAAGTCTATTTATGTTTCTTTAGTGAGCTCTACACCCAACATGTGGCTTAAACTCATGACCTCGAGATCAAGAGTCACATGTTCTTCCAACTGAGCCACCCAGGAGCTCCAATCTTTGTGCCTTTGGGTTAGGCAAACCTTCTTAGATACAATACCAAAAATACAAGTGTCAAAGAAAAATTAGGTAATGGGACTTCACCGAAATTAAAGACCTTCAAAGGATACCATGAAGAAAGCGAAAAAGGCAACCCACAGAATAAGAGAAAATATTTGAAAGTCCTATGTCTGACAAGGGACTTGTAGTCAGAATACAAAAGTAACTCTTAGAACTCAAACAATAACAAGACTACCTAATTAAAAAATGGACAAAGGATCTGAACATACATTGATCCAAAGAAGTACGGTCAATAAACACGTGAAAATTAGCCAAGGAGGGGGCCCTGGGTGGCTCAGTTGGTTAAACGACTGCCTTTGGCTCGGGTCATGATCCCAGAGACCCGGGATCGAGTCCCACGTTGGGTTCCCCGCTCGGCGGGAAGCCTGCTTCTCCCTCTCTCACTCCCCCTGCTTGTGTTCCCTCTCTCGCTGTGTTTCTCTCTTTCAAATAGATAAAATCTTTAAAAAAAATAAAAAAAATAAAAAACTTGCATATAAATGTTTACAACAGTATTTTTCATAATAACCAAAAAGTGGAAATGTTCCAAATACCCATCAACTAATGAATGGATAAACAAAATGTAATGTATCTCTATGATGGAATATTATTCAGTCATAAAAAGGAATGAAGCAGGAAGTTCTGACATATGAATGACAAGGTTCTTGAGGCTATCCTATTGAACAAAACAAACCAGTCACAAAAGGACAAATACTGTGTAAGTCCACTACATGAGGTTCCTGGAGCAGTTAAATTCAGATAGACAAAGTAGAATTGTGATTGCCAAAGGCTGAGCGAAAGGGAGAAGGGGAAACTTGTTTAATGGGAATAGAGTTTAGTTTCACAAGATGAAGAGAGTTCTGGACAACAATGAGAATGTGCTTAAAATACTGAAATGTAGGGCGCCTGCGTGGCTCAGTGGGTTAAAGCCTCTGCCTTCGGCTCAGGTCATGATCTCAGGGTCCTGGGATCAAGGCCCACATCTCTACTCAGCGGGGAGCCGGCTTCCTCCTCTCTCTCTGCCTGCCTCTCTGCCTACTTGTGATCTCTCTCTGTGAAATGAATAAATCTTTTAAAAAATACTGAAATGTATACTTAAAAATGATTAAGATGGTAAATTTTATGTTGTGTATTTTGCCACAATTAAAAAAAGAGGATAAAGTAATGAAACATTCTATAACATGGATGACCTTGAAAACATTATGCTAAGAAGCCAGACCACATACTATACAGTTCCATTTATATAAAATTTCAGAATAGGCAAATCTGCAGAGTGTAGATTAGTGGTTGTTGGGGCCTGGGGGAACTGGGGGGAATGTGGAGTGACTGGTATTGGTTATAGGCTTCCCTTTGGGGGTGGTGAAATGTTCTCAAAGTGAATGTAGGGATGGTTATGCAACTCAGAGAATATACTAAAAACCACTGAATTTTTAAATTTGTGAATTGGGGGTGCCTGGGTGGCTCAGTTGGTTAAGCAACTGCCTTCGGCTCAGGTCGTGATCCCGGAGACCCGGGATCGAGCCCCACATCAGGCTCCCTGCTCGGCAGGAAGCCTGCTTCTCCCTCTCTCACTCCCCCTGCTCCCCCTGCTTGTGTTCCCCCTCTGGCTGTGTTTCTCTCTGTCAAATAAATAAAATCTTTAAAAATTTTTTTTTCATTTTTATTCTGCTATTAAGGAATGATTGACAAGGAAAGAATTTTCAAATTTGAAAAAGAAACTTGCTGGCTATGTTTATCTTCACTTTTTACTCCTCCTGGAGTAATGAAAACAGATCACTTGGTTTAATTTTGTGATTATTTTTACTTCCTGGTTCCTGCCTGATTATGCAATGCTTTTGGTTACAAAGAGAAAAAAAGGAAAATTTATGTGCTAGTCTTTTATTTTTATGGCATTTCAATAAAGAAGACTGGACTGAGAAATATTCTATTTATATCAAGTTTTTATAAAAACTTATTTCTAGATAAATTGGAATTTTAGGGCCTGGACCATTAATTATCTTCCCTAAGGGCTATGAGCTGATGTTATTTTATATTTCCAAGTTCACTCTTATTTTAACTGATTTTACAACACACTAGCTTCCTCTTTGAATAAACTTAAAAGGTCATAGAATCTATCTTGAGTAAATCACAAAATCTCATAAAATTTTTAAAATTTCTTTACATTAACTCCAAAATGTAATCATTGCTTGGAACGGCTTCTGATAATTTGATACAAGATAAGCCATAAGGAACAGGAGTTCATTTACAATCATGTACAATAGGTCAACTCTGAGAATAGCTACTAACTATTCTAAATCTGTACCATGTGCCTTCCTATCATCTCTGCTTTTAAACAATCCTCATACAGATGCAATTCAAAGCGTGTTAAACGTTCTATAACCTGACCCAAAGCCTGATGGGAGTACTCCTGTTAGATTTACATCAAATACCCTTCAATACTGAGAATGAGGCAGTGGTTAAGACAGCAGAGTCTCCAGGTCCTGCTGGCAATTATTTCTAATTATACAGCGGGATGGTGCTTATTTTGTTTTCTGTCTGGTTAACCAAGAGGATGAGCTACTTGGGCAGCTGCTATGGTAAGGCCTCCTTGAGGAGGGTCTGAATGGCAACTGTATCTTGCTCTGTAAAAATAAAGAGGAGACAGTCAGCTTGGAGGGGACTTCCAGTCTCATCGACCACCTTCATGCATTACCTTATTTCATCCTTTCGTTTAATTCTCTGAAGCTGTCGGAGAAACTGAGGTCTAAAGCAATTAAGTGATTTATTCAAGGTTACAGTCTTAGACTTCAAAACCCTATCCTGCATTCCACGCTTTCGAGTCCAAAGAAGAATCAGTTAAGGAAACATAGGATTACGGTACAGGACCTGTGTCTCCGAATGGCTGAGCCTGTATGCTAATCATTTTACTGTTCCCCAGGTTTCCAGCACTCTTTCTACATGTTCCTATCCTGGCTCACTAATCTCATCTCATCTTTGTGTGTGTGAGTGAAAATAATGATTATATACATGGGCACATACATAAACATGCATTTCGAAATGTGTGTTTGTTTTTTAAGGTATAGGATTCCTCTATCTTCCATGCCATTAAAGGATAGTAGAGCTCCATCTCCTTTACTAAAGAGACCTGTTGGCTCCCAGGAAATCTCATCCAGTTTGAGCCCTGGTAGCGACAGTACAGGGTCAAGAAAAGAATGCTAATGATTTTTCCACTAGCTGATCCCAAAAGCTTGGCACAGGGGAGCTCAGTCCACTGAATATTTATATAGCACCTTGATCAAAAGAGCTCAAAGCAATATTCTAAGCAGCTGAATTATAACCTCCTTTTGTAAACTGTGTATTTTAAATAGAAAAATAAGCTCCTTTATCAATACTCATTATTTG
Source organism: Spilogale gracilis (assembly GCA_004023965.1). Lineage (NCBI taxonomy): Eukaryota > Metazoa > Chordata > Mammalia > Carnivora > Mephitidae > Spilogale > Spilogale gracilis. The sequence continues at coordinate 96,794 of PITA01005237.1, read as the reverse complement.
CTAAAAAAAAAAATCACAAGATAAATTTCATAGAAAGAAGACTAGAAGTAAAATTGTAAATTGTAATACTCTCTGTAGGTGGTGGGATTATATATGATTTTAATTATTCAAAATTCTATGTTAACATTATGGAATTTTCAGTTAGAAAAAATATCTCATCATCAATTAAAAATAAGCCATAAAAAACTAACCTCATTCATAGTTTTTTTCACTCATAATTTTATATGATCTGAAGAGAAACCAGAGTACGCTCACTCATAATTTAAAAAATACAATTAAAATAATTCTTTAGACCTATCATACTGACAAAGATGTTATAAAGCTAGTACACCTAGCTTAGGCGAGAGAACAGCAAACTACGCTCTGTCATACACAACCAATAGGATTACAAATCATCACCAGCTTTTTGGAGAGTAATTTGTAAATATCTATCTATGAAAAATTTAAATGCACATACCTCTGGATACAATAATGCTACTTCTAAGGATTTTTTTTTTCTTTCTGACAGATATACTTGCATAAGACTATAAAGATTGTTCAGGGCAAAAAGCAAGTTGCAGAACAGTGAATATGAATGAAAACAATGAAAACGTCTGGAAGAATATTCCAAAAAGTTAACTTTGGAAATGCCTCAGAGAAGTGAGAAGACTGAGGTTGCTGAGGGCTTTTTATTTTTTTTAAATTAATACCATTTGAAACTATTTGACTTCTGTTACACTGAGCTTTATTTTTATTTTTAGCAGTTTTATTGGGGGGCATAATTCACATACCACACAATTCGCCAATTTAAAGTGGTTTTTAGTGTATCCACACATTCAATGTTTCTTAATATATTCGCAGAGCTATACCATTATCATAGAGTTGTATAATCATCAGTGCACACAGATGATTAATTATGCTGTTCACCTGAAACTTATATGTTATATACCAAATTTGCCTCAAAAAAAAAAAAAAAAAAAGGGAAGATGCTCCAAAAGTGAACTTACTAGTGGCAAGAGAATGTGTGAGATACAATCAGAGAAAGTTTACATAGTAATGGAATGATTACACAAACAAGAAGAAAAAAATATATAAGAACAAAAAAAGTTGGAGAGAGTCACGGACAGAAAAAAGAAAGATGCTTAAATGAGTTTGAACCAGGAACATTTTAGATCTGCCTTCATTAAATAGACACATCTGGATTTTGTAACAAAAAGATCAAGGGAAGATATTTGGGCACGATAAGGAAATAAAGAAACTCTTGATTTGACAGAACTGTAAATATTTGGATAAACTAGATTCTATATAAAGTGCAGAAAGCTGGATATGAATTCTATCTATGGAAGACACAGATAAAGTAAGAGTTTAGAGAAATATACTCACTTTGTAGTTGCCAGAAATCTCTCCTGTGTTAGAAAGGTTGACAGCAAGATACTAATTCCCAAGCAATAAATGCTTAACATCAATAATGCTCTGATTTGGTTAAGAGTATCTATATTTGGTTAAGAGACTATAAGGAGAGCTGGATAGAGAGAAACGGGCTCCTGAAACATCCTGATAAACTTCAACATAAATCATGCAGGAATATATGTTTTTAGAAGAAGGATGAGAAAACATACATTTGAAAGATAATATTTTATAAAAACATTCCACAAAAATCACACTTTATCTCTGTATTACTTAAAATAGAACTACCATTTCTTTGAGACTCTTCCCTCATTAAAATCTTCTTTGAGCACTGTGGATCCTGGGAACATTTTGTAGGTATCATCTGATTTTCCTTTTTCATATCTTTAAAGGCACAGTTCAAATGTTGTGCAGTTGGAGGAGTCTCTGGCACCAGGAAGAGCAAACTTTACTGCTTGTCCTATAAAGTCCATTAGTTTAGGTACTATTAACTCTTATTTACTTAATATTAGGGCTGTGTGGTGACTACAGCAATTACTCTAGCTTAACATCAATAAAATAATGAAAATGTACACAAGATAGGCACACCCATGAAAAGTCTGTTCTTATAAAGAAGTATATGTCAGATTAAAAATAAAAGTCACCGGGGCGCCTGAGTGGCTCAGAGGGTTAGCCTCTGTCTTTGGCTTGGGTCATGATCTCAGGGTCCTGGGATTGAGCCCTGTGTCGGACTCTGCTCAGCAGGGAGCCTGCTTCCTCCTTTTTCTCTGCCTGCCTCTCTGTCTACTTGTGATCTTCCTCTCTCTGTGTCAAATAAATAAATAAATAAATAAATAAATAAATAAATGGAAAAATAAAAATAAAAGTCACCGTTTTTTGAATTAGGAAACTGCAAAGTGAGGCTGGAGCAATGATTTATAACAATTAAAAATTTAAGATCAGACTGTTATCTGATGGGATGGATCATCTTTAAAAGTATCTGAAGTGGTGATAGTTTTAAAAATCTGTTCAAAATCACTCGCCTTGTAGCTATCAGTTGATGTCATTGATTTGATTCCAAGTCAAGCAACAAGGAATCCTTGAGAATAAGCTAACCTTTGAAGTATTATAATATGGTCTTTTTTCACGTCTGCATGTGCGTGTGTGTGTGTGTGCGTGCACGCATGTGCACATGTCTAACACATTCTACTGGGAATTAATGTACTGCGTATGCTGGAGACTGTTGTTAACAATGTAATCATCTCTATAAATGCTCTGATTGACTATAACATCTTAGGAAACCATAGGAAAATAGAAAATGTTGCTATCTCTGGTGATATGCCGTGCAGCACAATGAACAGATTCTAATTCTTACTTATTTGCTTAAAAGTAAAATCGCTGTATCAAACAGGTTACCTAAGTCTTGTCCTGTGACTGTGACAATAAATTAAAAATGGAACTGCTTAAACCTCCAAAATATGCACAATGGTAACTGAAACAGCGTCACTTTAATGACAGTTAAAACCATCCATCTCTGTGGGCTAAATGTGGATAGAACTGGAAGCTAACCTTGGCTTTCAGGCTTGAGGTTAGACTATCAGGACTTGTATTGTCATCTGGACAGGTGGCAATAACCTTAGCCGGGGATATCAGAGCCTCCCCAGTCTTCTTTTAGATCTTACATCAAGCTACAATGAACCCTGGCTTTGGAACAAATTTTGAATGCCAGAAAGCAAAGGCGAAGGGTTAACCACTCGTTATTTTTTATTTCTCAGATGCTAAAATATTTTAAAAAGCAAGGACAGCTCAATTTAGATTACAAAAAGGCGCTCTGATGAAAAGCAAATGTGTTCCTAAATGTATTTTGAAATAGATGGTTAGAAAGCTAACATAGAGTTTGTGGTCTAAATATATCATCCTTTTAGAGGCAGAACATATTGTTGGGGGGGGGGATCCTCCATCATGGGACTTATGGCATATAGTAACTAAAATGTTTTTCCATCCTTTGAATTTTCAGTGTTGGGAAATATTATTCAGTAGACCCAGAGAGAAGTCCTAAATTGGAAAAGCAGCTGCATCCAAGGTCATCTCTCTTGTTTCCAAATATATCTTGAAACAAATGCAAGAAGGGCACTTTGCTGAGTGTTATCTGGACATATATAGTTTCAATCAAATTCTTCAAGAAGTGTCAGAATAAAAGTTGAACATTTGTTTGACACTGCCAAGGCACTAGCTAGTGGGTCTCTTCAGGCGTGGAGGCTCTCCTTGGCGACCTGGCAATTAACTACAACGAAAAGGAGTTCTTTTTCCTACTCTCGAGAAAAAGAAATCAAGCACAGTTAAACACCAGCTCTGAATTTTCCCTCACATTTTTTAATATATAGAAAATAATCTAAACTTATAAAAAATGTCTCTCAACAGAAGTGTAACTCTTAAATATACTGTTTCTAAGCTCAATTCCTTGGAATTATCAAGTCCTTTTCACACATCTGAAAATGTTACATGGAATGAAAACGTGGTATATCATCTCAACATAGAGATGACACAGAGTTGTAACCTGAATCAAAGAAGAAAATACTGAATCTCTGAGTTACTGTAAAAAAAAAATCCCCTAAATGCAAAGAAATAAATAACTGGCTTATTGCCTCTCCTCTGTCAAGAAGAAAAAAAGAATAGCCTATGTTAGCAGTCTCCTGTCAATGATCATCTGCCATTCTCTACAATGGAGTGAGTCATTTCATCAAGTGTCCAAGGAGCAGCGGGGATATTCACAACTCCCAACTGTTATACACCAAATGGACATGAATCGCAACTGAACCACCTCAAAACCTTCAGCAATTTGGTTTCCATCTCCAAATTATTCCTGATTCCCTCCGATCTTGCCTGGCTAGTACTTAAGGGTACTCCTTTCTCAGGGCTCCCTCATCCCCATGGAGTTCTTGCTTCCTCCCTGAGCCACATTCTGCCCTTGTGTGCAGAAGGGTTTTAACTTGCATCCTCGGCCTGCCGAAATTGCTCCAGCCCAAAGTGTTTTTTCCTTTTGACTTTAGATCTGTTAAATTCTTGATCCCATTCCAAAAAGCTGCATTGAAACTTTGAGAGATCTACACCCTGAGAAGAGTTTAAGGAAATCTAATAGTTCTGATTTTTCTTTTAAGATTTATTTATTTGGGGACACCTGGGGAGCTCAGTGGGTTAAAGTCTCTGCCTTCAGCTCAGGTCGTGATCTCAGGGTCCTGGGATCAAGGCCCGCATCGGGCTCTCTGCTCAGCAGGGAGCCTGCTTCCTCCTCTCTCTCTACCTGCCTCTCTGCCTACTCGTGATCTCTCTGTCAAATAAAGAAATAAAATCTTAAAAAAAAAAAAGATTTATTTATATGAAAGAGAGAGAGAGAGCACAAGCAGGGGGAACAGCAGAGGGAGAAGGAGAAGCAGGCTCCCCACTGAACAGGGAGCCTGATGCAGGGCTTGATCCCACGACCCTGGGATCATGACCTAAGCCGAAGGCAGATGCTTAACCAACTGATCTACCAGGAACCCCTGGTTCTGATTTTTCTAATGAAAACTTCTTTGATCTCTGAAATATCAAAAAACTTTCAGAAAATCCAGAGTGTATCAATTTGTCTACTGAATAATCCAGTGCTGAAAACGGCTTCAATTATTGGTTATATTTCTCATTTTGGTAACTAAGACTTCAAGTTCTCCGAAAGGGAAAGCCATGACTTTTCCTGCTTGATGTGCTTGATATGGAGCTGGATGCAGGAAAGGGCCAATGAGTACCTGTCGGTTTCGTCCCTGAGGCCCTTCACACTCTCCCATTCACCTGTCCAAATCCTCATCTTTCTAGGCCCCGATCATTCTTCCCTCATGGACAAGACCTCCTGGACTCCACTTTGACTCTTTAGTCTTCTCTAGATCTTTGTTGCGATTGAACTTTGATAGCACCACAGAATTTAGCACTTGATTATTAGGTTTTGATATGTTTGCTACTGTTTAATTTATTGTTAGTTCTGTTAATGATGGGGCCATGTCTTATACACTTACTGCACCTTTTCATAAGAATTTAGCTGAGTACCTAGCACATCAGATTACAGAGTACAAGCGCTTGGCACGTGATAGGAGCTTCCTCATCTCCCTCATGTATCTGGGTAACTTTCTGAGCCATACGAGACTTCTTGTCATTTCCTGAGCATGCCATGTTTTCAAATGCCTTTATGGCTTCCTCCTCTCCCATAGCTATTGAAATCTTAACACCTTTTTACACACCCAGCTCAAGTCCTACCTCTTTCATTAGCCTTTTCTCAGTCCCCCACGTCAGAATTAATTACTTCTTCCTCTGAGCATCTAGTTCTTTTTATACATAGAAGAACTTAAAGTTTTGCTACATATTAGAGTCTTCTACTCTGTGAGTTCTTTGAAAGCCAAAACCAGGTTACATTCACTTTATATTTTAGCACTTAGCACAATGTCAGGCCCATAGAAGATGCTCAATAAATATTTGCAAATAAATAATAAATAAATTTATAGTTTTCTTCTAGAATTACTCAAGTAATATCTTGCTAACTTCTTTAGTTTAGCATTGGCATTTTCATAAAGGTAGGGAAGAAACGTCTATAAAATAATTCAATGGATTCTGGGTCTGACCAAATTAAATAAACTTAGTGGTTTTGCTTAATATTGTATTGTATTTCAAATTTTAAGTATTATATGTATTATATTTCAATTTTTGAGTTCCACTGCAGCATTGTTCATAAAATAAAAAACTGGAATCTATGTATATGTCCACAACAAAAGACATATATGATTTTAACACTTTTACAAAGAAAGACTTAAATTATAACCTATAAAGCATCCATTTGTTCTGTGTCTACAACTATTACTTCTTTCTTTTATGCATTTACTTGACACTCATTTTTAGCATAATTCCCACATCTGGATGGTATAATTCATTTTTACTCATTTACTAAAGTTTTCCCCCACCTTAGGTACAGTAAGTGAACACATTTTTAAAAAAGAACTCTAATTTCACACACAGTATAGTTCATTAAATGGACACCAGCCTGGGTCTGATACGTGGTCACACTAGTTCATATAGCACAGGAGTGAAGAGTCCAGGCTTTGGGTCCCAGCTCTGCCCCCTGCTGTAGCTCTATAATATCGTAGAAGCCTGTCTGTGCCTGTTTCCTCATCTATTCAGTGGGGATAATAATATACACCTCCTGGGGTTATTGTGAGAGTTCCATTACTTCAGACACATGAAGCTCTTAGGACAGTATCTTGTCCACTCTAAGTGCTCAATAATGATTATGATTACAAAGCTTCTAAGGAGTAAAATTGGTTCAGTCTCGCTTTGCCAAACTGCTGTGTCTAAAAAAATGCCCTCCCTCTGTAAGTTTGCTTCATTTTTAGAACCCAGAAACTAATCAGGCGGTGCTCTTTAACAATGAGACAGGCTCCCTCGTGAGGAGTGAGCCGCATTGCGGTTACTCCACAGAGGCTAGAAAGTGATTCGCTACGAGTGGTGCGGTCCTGATTTCTGCACTGTTGACAGGGTGAAAGAGCGGTCTCAAAGGTCTCAATTTAAGAAATGATGGCCCTAATCATTCTGAGGTTCCTTTCCAGCTCCAGAATGCTGGGTCTCTTTATCAGGTTCCTGTGTGCAGTGCAGAGCAGCAGCCCTACCAGGACCCTGCTGGGACACTCTGACCTGAGGTGGAAACTAATACTGGCACCGAAAAAAACAGAATTCTTGAATTTCCTCCTGACTTCTGTCTGAATCGTGAATTTCCATAGCAGTAAACTGAGTTTGGTGACTCAAGTCTCTCGGCAATTCTAGAGAGGAAATTGTGAAATTATCTGTTTGCCGAGAAAGTACTTCCAGTTTGCCAAAAGAGGGAGCATGGGAGCAGAAAACATATGTTTGTCCAAGTCTTTTAAAAAATACTTGTTTGGGGTGCCTGGGTGGCTCTGTGGGTTAAAGCCCCTGCTTTCAGCTCAGGTCATGATCTTGGGGGTCCTGGGATCTGGCTCTTTGCTCAGCAGGGAGCCTGCTTCCTTCTCTCTCTCTGCCTGCCTCTCTGCCTACTTGTGATCTTTCTCTCTGTCAAATAAAGAAATAAAATCTTAAAAAAAAATTAAGAAAAATATTTGTTTGGATTCTGTGTTACAGTTTTTGACTTCTTTTGCAAGGATGGGATGGGACTGAATGACCATTACAGCCAACTTTCTCTTTTTTATATTGTCTTAAGACAGGAGAATCAAAGATTGAAAATACACAGATAGCTCTGAATGATCTCCCTCTATCCTTCCTGGACAAAACGCTCCCCTCATCCATGGCTGCCAAATATGAAACAGCTCTAGTTAAACTGTTCTCATTAAAAGGAAAGGGGAGGAGGAGCTAAGCCTGTAGCTCCTGCTGGTTAGAGAAACAATTACATATTTAACAAAAGTGCACTTTAAAAAAAAAATCTCCCATATGCCACAAATTGTTTAAAAAAGAAAGATTCGTTGTATACACAATCGAGATCTTACTTTCACTACAACAATGGATAAGTTATTGAAATAACCAGGTTTAATGGAAGTTAATCATCAGGCTGCTTACTTACCCACTCCCTAGGGCTAAACACTCCTTCAGGCCAAACAAGAGGAATGATGTAAGCGCCTAGAACCATTTGTAGAAACAAGCCTTTGATTCATGCTCATTAGTCACTAACGTAGGATAAATGCCTGTGTAGGACAAGGAGGTTTCTATAAGACACACATCTCCACAGGAAGTCATTTTTCAATACAAACTGATTTTTGCCTTTGTAAAGGCAGCTTTGGCAAGTTATCAGTTCGTGCATATTTTCAAATTCAATTCAGAAGAATTCAGCAAATTTATACTTTTTGTTGAACAACAAATTCAGTCTCTTCTTTTTACTTCAATTACCAAAAGGTGTTCTGTATCATGTTGGCCTAAAAAGTTAATAATCGTACTTAGAATATGCACAGAGCTTAAAATTTTCCAGAAAATTTATATATGTTATATAAACTAATAAGGCAGAATGATACATTTGGATATGATAATTTAATGAAATGGCTTCTTTTACTATTGCTGCCTACTGAACTAAAGCAAAATGATAGAAAGTATTAATCTAAAGAAGAAAGTTCAGTGTTCTTTAATTTCTGAGATCTGGTTTGATTTCCACAAGCCTTTGAACAATGTTCTAGGACCCTTCTGGTACACTCTCTGGACCGGAAAAATACATGATCTTAGAGGTAGATGTTAATAGATTTGTAACAGAAAATATATTATCCTATTATAAGACTGTTCTTAAAGGACAACCTTTAAAGTTGGATTATTTCCTGAACTAATATAGCAAGCAAGATAAGCCGTGGTCTTTTGAAATTTACAGTTTATACAGTCAGTCCCATGCAAGAGTTGGCAACACTAAGTCTTAGGAGGAGCAAATCCATGAACGCAAAAGCAGATTTCACAGGCTACATTTTTCTTCTTTATTTGGGCCATCACATGGAAGACAGATTATTCTCCAAAATGATTAAGTACTCTCATCAATTAGCCAGCTAGAGTATCAATCCTGAAGAAAAAATGCAATAAGCTCTTCCATAATTGCCAGCTGTCAAAAACTGTCAGAGTTAGTCAGAGGTTTTTAATGTTCCAATCAAATCACAAAATGAGTGGAAAGTCACTGCAGAAAACCCATTAAGATGCATTACTAAATGTCCAATGTTACATAAAAACTATAAATAACTTTGTACTTTTAGGGTTTTTTTTTTTTTTCAATTTGCTTTCCTTGAAGTAATAATGATGTTCTGCTTCTGTTAATAAAGTAATTTTGGAGCTGCCTAGTGTTTAATCCACATATTCCTTCTGTGTGGAATAAAGATGGCAAGCAATAATCAAATTAGAATTGTAAGCATTCCTTGGAGCATCTGCCATTAACAATTTTTAAAATTAAGAGAAGAGCAGCAAGGATAGTGAAGGCTAAAAAAATTAATCACCACACTTAATAATCTTAGAAGCTGACTTTCCCTAGGGGAATAAAATGCTGTTTCATTTCTGTGAGGGGCACCTAGTCTTTTTCAAATATTTGCAAAGGAATGCATACTCTGGTTAAAGAAACATCACTTGCCACTGGCGTAAAAACAACAAGCCAGTAGCCAACACTGAACAAATACATCTTCCTCAGTGTTCAGAAACGGGTTTATTGAACTAAGAAAGGTTTGTTTCCACACTAAAACACAGCCTTTCCTCGTTTAGTATCTGGTGGATCTAGTTGTTGATCTAAAGGCACAAATGAGAATTCTGGGAGCTGATACTTGCCCAAATAAGAGGCTAAAGTAAGCTAAGGAGTAGATTGAAACCACATAATAATAGTAATATTAAAAGGCTTCTTTTCTTTTTTTTCTTTTTTTAAAGATTTTATTTATTTATTTGACAGAGAGAAACACAGCCAGAGAGGGAACACAAGCGGGGGAGTGAGAGAAGGAGAAGCAGGCCTCCCGCTGAGCGGGGAGCCCAATGTGGGGCTCGATCCAGGGTCTCCAGGATCATGACCTGAGCCGAAGGCAGTCGCCTAACCAACTGAGCCACCCAGGCGCCCCATCATCTTTTCTTGCCATAGCTCCTAGAGTTACCAACACTCTCCATGTTGGTAAGTTTATCTGATTACCAAGGAAGAAGCTTTCAAATAAAAAGTAAGAGTAGAACATACTTGGAAACAAAAAGATTCAAAGCCATAATCAAGTTTGCATGTTTTGCATGGGGAAGGAACAACTTTCTTCACTGAAATGTTCTTTGCCTCTCCCTGCCAACCCCAGGCTAGCTACTGAGAACTAACCCAAGATGGACATGCTAGTAATTTGAAATCTGAGTTTTCAAATCTAAAGGGAAAACATTTTATTTTATTTTTTTTTAAAGATTTTATTTATTTATTTGACAGAGAGAGAGAGAACACAAGTAGGCAGAGAGGCAGGCAGAGAGAGAGGAGGGAAGCAGACTCCCTGCTGAGCCGAGAACCCGATGTGGGCCTCGGTCCCAGGACCCTGAGATCATGACCTGAGCTGAAATCAAGAGTCAGACACTTAACCAACTGTGCCACCCAGGTGCCCCTAAAAAAAGACATTTTATTTTATTTTATTTATTTTTTAAATGGTTTCTTTCTTTAAAAAAAAAAAAAGATTTTATTCATTTCACAGAAACACAGCCAGAGAGGGAACACAAGCAGGGGGGGTGAGAAAGGGAGAAGCAGGCTTCCCGCCGAGCAGGGAGCCTGATATGGGACTCGATCCTGGAACTCCGGGATCATGACCTGAGCCGAAGGCAGAGGCTTAACCATTGAGCCACCTCAGTGCCCTAAAGGAAGACATTTTAAAAAGTATAATGAAACTGAAATGAAGTACAAGGTAGTGTATGAATTTAGTATCTTTCCTTAAGGAAAAATCAAAGAAGTTGTCAAGTACCCTATCCAAATGAAGTAGAAATTAGAAGCAATTTGGATGTTTGAATTTCACTTGGAATCTTACTGTAGCTTTTTAGCACATGATAATTCTTTATTCTATGACTACTTTTTATATTTAAATGAAAGTCCCCAAACCTAAGTACTATATTAGATTTTGGGTGAAAATAAGTGATAATCCTTAAATTTAATATAATATTATAACATGAATAGTTAAAAAATAATTTGACACAGCTGTAAAATTAAAAAATAGTCATCAAGTTTTATTTGCCTTTAAATAATACAGACAAATTTTCTTGAATTTTATAGAAGAAAGAGAAACTGAACTGAAACTGTAGGAATTGCTGAACTTCAGATAAATGTTTCCTCAAAACAAGAGATTTTAGTTCCTAAAAGATTCCTCTAAAGTTAAAAAAAGATTAAGAAGAACATTAAACCATTGGGTTATTACATTTTTAAAAAACTACATGCTTCTTAAAAGACATATGTTTACATTTACAGAGAGTAAACTTAGTCTCCTGTCTCATAAAACTTCTAAGACACCACTGATCTTTAAACTAAGCAAAACAATAAAAGCCATTTTTCATATTAAAAAACTTTAAAACCTAAATCTACCTTAAGATTATCTTCCAAGGAAACTTAATAGGAATGGTTAACCTGAAAACAAAATGTGTACAAATCACTTTCCAGAAAATAAATAGATTACGGGATTATGCTTATATCTAGTAGTATCAACTAAACCCCCAAATGATGGCACACAGATTCAGAGTACCAGCCGGTCCTCCCCACCCTCCTGAATTACCTGACCCATGGGAGTTTGGCTTTGTTGTTTCAGAAAGCACTGTTTCTTACATTCCATCAACTGTTCGAAATCACGCCACATTTTTGCTTGTTTCATATTTGGACCATGACTTTCTCGTACAGCTTTTTGTTTTTCTCGAAGTTTCTACCATAAAAAAGAAAATCAAGAATTATTAAATCTCAGTTGCAGGGATTTACTTCTATTGCTGTCATCAGAGCATGGTCTGCTTTTTGTACATCTGCTGAATAACAGTTAACTAGACCAGGTTCTTCTGAGATGTAGGCAAACTAAGATGATAAAAATTAAATTGATGATAGATGTAGGAAGCTTGAAGTTAAAAAGAACAGAAAAATATAAAAGAAAGGGAGGGGGAAAAAGTAAAGGGAATCAGGAAAATGGAACAGTATCATGGTGTGGAAAAAAGAATGCAGATTTTGAAAGTCAGAGGACTTTGGTTTCAAACTTGGCTTTGTCACCAGCTATAAGTAAGACAATTTCTCTGGACCCCCTTCTCTCAGTTGTCAATTAAGGCTAATAAAAGGGGATAATTATATAAAATTATCTGCCTTATTATTTTTGTTAAAGATTTTATTTATTTATTCTAGAGAGAGAACGTGAGCAAGAGAGTGAGAGAGAGCATGAGCCGGGGGGTAGGGCAGAGGGAGAAGCAGACTCCCTGCTGAGCAGGGCACCTGACTCAGGGCTCAATCCCAGGATCCAGGGATCATGACCTGAGCTGAAGGCGGTTGCTTAACTGACTGAGCCACCCAGGAGCCCCATAGATTATTTTTTCACATGATACAACAAATCTGGAAATACTTGATAAACTGTCATATTATGTATTATTATTATTAAATAGCATATTCTTTCCTGAATCTGTGTGTGTTCTATGTGCACTCAAATAAATCAAGTTGTATGCATATATTCCTGAGGAAGGTATTGTGTTTTTTTTTAAAAAAGTACACTATTAAATAACCCATATCTTTATCAGAATTGTTTTTATTTTCTTTTATTTTTAAGTAGGTTCCGTGCCCAGCATGGAGCTTGAACTCACAACCCTGAGATTCAGAATCTCATGCTCTACTACCCAAGTCAGCCAGGCACTCCCCAGAATTATTTTTGTTACTAATAGCCTATATGATTCCATCTGTCAAAACTGTTCTATTCACAGACTCTAAAATTATAAACAGGGATATGAAAATGTTTCAGTGAATTGTAAAAATATACTTTGGTTCTGTATTAGGGCAAATTCAGAAAGGGTGACTGAAAGGAGGCATAGCTGAAAGCTAGAGACAACAAGAGGAAAGAAGGAAGAGGGAAAGGAAGGAAGACAGGTAGTCAGAGGAAAACAGAGATGATGAGAGTGTACACATCAGGAAACACAGTGTGACAGAAACATACACAGTGACACTGAGTGTGAGAAATCACCAAGAAAAATAAGCAAAGACATGGAAGCAAGTAAATGTCCCCATCCTTGCCTCTACTGTATACGGTTCATCTAACAGTTGAGCTAAGGACACAGACAAAAATTGGTACTTGCCCAAGTAAGAGGCTAAACTAAGCTCAGGACTGGATTCAAAACACCTTACTGAAGACTGCCCTCCTCAGCTATGGCTAATGAAAGTAAAATTAACAGCAAATAGCAATAGGAAACAAAGCAGAATTAAGAAAATAGAATTTAGGGGGGCCTGGGTGGCTCAGTCAGTTAAGTGTTTGCCTTCGGCTCAGGTTGTCATCCAAGGGTCCTGCTGATCCCGGGATCATAGGCTTGTCATAGGATTGAGGCCCCGGCTAGGGCTCCCTGCTCATCAGGGAGTCTGCTTCTGTCCCTCTTCCCTGGCTTGTGCTGGCATGCGAGTTTGCTTTCTCTCAAAAATAAACAGAATCTTAAACTAAAAGAAAATAGAATTAAAATATAACTAGCAAAGTTTTGACAATACCTGGAATGCAAATACATCTATTTAAGTCTATGTTACAAAAGAGAGAGAGAGAGAGAGAGAGAGGCAAACCAAGAAATGGACTCTTGGTTTCTTGAGAACAAGCTGATGGTCATCGGAAGGGAGGTGGGTAGGAGGGCGTGCTGAATAGTTGATGTGATGGGGATTAAGGAGGACATTTACGAAGAGCACCCCGTGTTATATGGAAGTGATGAATCACTGTATCGGCCATCTGAAACTAATATTACACTATAGGTTAACTAACTGCAATTTAATAAAAACTTAAAACAAATTATCTGACCACAAATATTTTTATCCTCATGAACTGAAACAAAAGTATAAATCAGAGCAAGAATTTTAAGAGTTCTTAGAATGATTTTAAGATTAAGGTACCACTTAACTATAAATTTTCTTATATTATTGGAATAATTTCCTTGTCAAAAATCCTAACAACCTATAAGTTATTTAAAGAAACTGAAGACAGTATGTGGGCACTGTCTGTGTCAGAAATTTTAAATTTAATGTGCTTCATAGTCATGTGTGTTTGAAACCTTTAACTTTATGAATACAGCTGCCTTAGTATATAATTTATTTCTAATGTTATTGTCACTTGATACAGATTTATTTTGTTGATAGTTGTAATGTACAAGAATACTTGTCACAATTTCATTGTTCCTTAAAGGGGAGGTGATATAGTGGCGGTAAGGGGAGTTACAACTTTCAGGACAGTATTCCACAGCACTTGGTAAAGCCAATTCTAGTATATGATAGTGTAAATTGTAGCACTATAGGTTGGTTTAATTCCAGAAACCAGGCTGGCCTGAGGAGGGCTGTGGATGTCCAGTCTATGCTAGTTTGGAAGGCTTAGGCCATCACCACTTTTAAAGGCTAGGTTTGGTGTTTCCTTAAAAATTTAGATCTACTCTATCTCACTGATATGTGGAATTTAAGAACCAAAACAGAAGATCATAGGGGAAGAGAGGGGGGGAAAAAAGAGGCAACCAGAGAGGGAGACAAACCATAAGAGATTCTTAATCATGGGAAACAAAATGAGGGTTGTTGGAGGGGACAGGGGTTGGGGGGATGGGGTAACTGGGTGATGGACATTAAGGAGGGCACGTGATATCATGAGCACCCAGTGTCATGTAAGACTGATGAATCACTGACCTCTACCTCTGAAATCAATAACACGTTATACATTAATTGAATTTAAATTTTAAAAAATGAAAAAAAAGTGAAAGAGCATTTGGAAAGAAAAAAAATTTAGATCTACTCTAGCAATGAGCGGCTAGAGGAACTTTGTTTCTTAAATGATACAGACTGACAATTGTGGCATGAACTCATCAATGGCTCCTTTTGCTGATATATACTTGTCAGACTGCTCTACCTTTTTGCAAAGAGCCTGCAATAAAACACCACAGGGGATGGGGAAGAATAATCTCTATTCAGATTTAGCAATTACATTTGGGTCTTTGAAAGGATTCAGATTTGATATATATTTCTCTATACAAAGCATCCATCCACATACTTTTCAAAACATACGAAATAGAGAAATGTTTTTGAAAACATTTGAAAAAATGAAAAAAATACATTACCTAACATATGAAATGTTTGGATGAAAGCTAATTATTGACAATCATACTAAATCCTAAAACCCAAAAATCTCTATGAATGTTTACAACTTGATTCAAATATATGTTTTCAAGCATGAAATTATTTCTTTTTTTCCTTTTGAGTATGGAATGTCATCCCATAAATGGAAGAGGGTACACAGAACACACAATTTCTCTAATAGAATGCAGGAAATCAGCTTTAAGGTTTCTTTTCATTTTTTTTACATTTTATTTATTTATTTAGTTACTTACATATTATTTGAGAGAGAGTGAAGGAGAGAGAGCACAAGTCATAGGAGAGGCAGATGGAGGGGGAGAAGCAGCTCTCTGCTGAGCAGGGAGCCCAGTGTGGGGCTTGATCCCAGAACCCTGGGATCATGACCTGAGCTGAAGGCAGACGCTTAACTGACTGGTCATGAGTTTAATTATTAAAGTTGGGTGATGGTTACACATGAATTCATTACATTATTTCCTCTACTTTTTATAGAGGCTTGAAATTTTCCATACTAAGTATCTTTATACATCTCTTAGTTTTTAAGAGTCATTTTCAAAAGACTTTACAAAAGTATATTTAATAATTATGCCACTGTTGGGCACCTGGGTGGCCCAGTCAGTTAAGCATCTGCCTTAGGCTCAGGTCAAGATCCTAGGGTCCTGGGACTGAGTCCCTCATCAGGGAGTCTACTTCTCCCTCTCCCTCTGCTTCTCCCCACTGCTTGTGTTCTCTCACTCATTCTCTCAAAAAATAAAAAAAATCTTTGAGAAAAAAAAATCATGCTATTGTTTTCCATACCATTTTTTCCCTGAAGTTTAATTTTAGAATATTACTGACAGGCTTAGGGGAGCTAATTCAGCACTTATGTAAAAGCATAGATACATGTATGTTTTTAATAATAATTCAAACTACGAAATGTAAATAAAGGGGTCCCTGAGTGGTGTAGTTGGTTGAGCAACTGACTCTTGGTTTTGGCTCAGGCCGTGATCTCAGGGTCATGAGACTGAGCCCCACAATAGGCTCTGTACTCAGTGCGGAGTCCATTTTAAGACTCTTTCTCCCTCTCTCACTGCCCCTCCCCCATAATAAATAAAAATATCTTAAAAAAAAAAAAGAGGAGTGCCTGGGTGGCTTAGGTGGTTGAGCATCCGACTCTTGATTTTGGCTTAGGTCATGATCTCAGGGTTATGAGATTGAGCCCCACATTGGGCTCCGTGCTAAATGGAGCCTGCTTAAGATTCTCTCTCTCTCCTTCTCCTTTTGCCCCTCCCTGCACTTGCATGCTCTCTCAAAAAACATTTTTTAAGAAAGAAAATGTAAAGAAGGACATGGGTCCTGAGTTGTTGATAAATACAGATATTTAAAAAAAAATGGCAGAGCTGGTGTCTTTAAAATGACTGTCAAAATGTGTTGTTTTATGAAGCCAATTAAAATAATCATTGAATTGGGTCATTTAAGCCCCGATGGTCAAGGCCTTTACTATCCTCCACCTCTTCTAGGAGTGGCTCAGAGAACTGAGAAAACAAGACTTAATCACATATTCCTGCTTTCATAAGATTGGCAGGGAAGGAGTTGAATATGACAAGGAAGGTTTTTTGATAGTTTGTATTAAATGAGTCAATGTTTGTAAACGTCATGGAACAGTGTCTGGATCACAGTAATGAGCTTTGTGTTTATTAAATAAATAAATTTATGCTTATCTCATAAAGAGGTACCTGAGAATTATCTGAAAACTTGTAGTTCATTAAATGTGGCAGTTTTATTTCTTATCCAGAAACTTTTCAACTCCTTGTTAAATAAAACTAGATTTTTCTCCAAAAATCCAGGTGCCTTCACTTTTGTACACACACACACACACACACACACACACACACACACACACACACACACACACAAAGTCCTAAAGAGTCTTCATCTTTGCAACAGATTAAGAGAGAATCTTTGCACTTTGAAAACTGCACTGTAACCTTTTAAAAAGAGTGACAATTTCAAAACCATGTACTGAAAGTTTGAATTAGACACACTTAAAAAAATAAATAATACATTCTTACCTTTCCAAGGTTTTCCTGTTCAGCAATATTTTTTGTATACTGCTCCCTAAGAGATCAACATAACGATTTAGTTTCAATTTACTTCAGCTGATTTGACTATACAACTAAATTACAAATTAATTTATCAATATAAATATATTAGACAATACAGATAGTTTAGAGTACTGGAATCAGAATGAAAATCATTACACTCTCTTTCCCCATCTTTCATCATTACTGTTTACTGTTCTTTTAGTAAACAGTAATTTATAGGGGAAAAACCCACAAACCACTACATAAGAAATTAAGAGAATTAAAATGTTAAGTACTATTTGTGGTTAATTTACACTTAAAACAATGGTAATATATTTTTGCTTAAGCTACACTTCATTATTTTTTTTTTAATTTATTTATTTATTTATTTATTTTTTAAAATTTGACAGGGAGAAACACAGCCAGAGAGGGAATACAAGCAGGGGGAGTGAGAGAGAGAGAAGCAGGTCTCCCGCTGAGCAGGGAGCCCGATGTGGGACTCGATCCCGGGTCTCTGGGATCATGACCTGAGCCAAAGGCAGTCGCTTAACCAACTGAGCCACCTAGGCGCCCCTACACTTCATTATTTTTATGATTTTTTAAGTTTTAATTTATTTATGTAATCTCAACACCCAATGTGGGGCTCAAGCTCACAACCCAGAGATCAAGAATTGCATGCTTCTCTGAGTAAGCCCATGAGGCACCCTAGTCACACTTTATTTTTGAAGAGGTTTGTAGAAAGGGGAAAGTCTACACACTTTAAATAAACATTAAAAAACATATAACCCTGCAATTCTACTTCTAGGAAGTCATCCTACAGAAAAACTCTCATAACTTAAATGTAAAGACTATTTACTTCACCATTGCTTACAACAGTGAAGATCTACAAACAAACTTAGATGTCAATAGATGGGGAAATATTTAAATAAATTATAGTACATCTATTCACAGGAATAACAGAGTTGTAAAAAGGAGGGGGTAGATCTGTAAATGCTGAACTAGAATTTTAGATTTATAATTAAGAGAGAAAAACTATATATGTAGTTTAACCTGATTTTTGTATTCATACACACATAAAAATTTCCCATGCATTTGGTAACACACACACACACACACACACACAAATGCATGGGAAAAGAATATGGAATAATTATATACCAATATATATATATATATATATATATATATATATATATATAAGATTTTATTTATTTGACAGAGAGGAACACAGCGACAGAGGGAACACAAGCAGGGGGAGTGAGAGAGGGAGAAGCAGGCTTCCCGCCGAGCAGGTTGCCCGATGTGGGGCTTGATCCCGGGTCTCCAGGATCATGACCTGAGCCGAAGGCAGTCGTTTAACCAATTGAGCCACCCAGGCGCAACTTATTTTTATTTTTTAAAAGCATTTTACTTATTTATTTGAGAGAGAGTGCAAGCAGGGGTAGGAGCAGAGGGAGAGGGACAAGCAGACTCTGTGCTGAGCGTGGAGCCTGATGAGGGGCTTCGAGCTCACAACACCCTGAGTTCATGACCTGAGCCAAAATCAAGAGTCAAACGCTCAACTGATTGAACCACCCAGATGCCCCTACATGGAAATATTAACAATAGGCATTTATAATAAATTATATATATTATATATATATTTAACAGGCTGTTAAATAGAAGCAATGGTCTGTTATGCTAATAGTAGTATGTGTTGAGATTGCTTTTCTTTTTTTAAAGATTTTATTTATTTATTTGACAGAGAGAGAGATCACAAGTAGGCAGAGAGGCAGGCAGATAGAAAGCGGAGGAAGCAGGCTCCACGCTGAGCAGAGAGCCTGATGCGGGCCTTGATCCCAGGACCCTGAGATCATGACCTGAGCCGAAAGCAGAAGCTTAACCCACTGAGCCACCCAGGTGCCTGAGATTGCTTTTCTTTATGTTTTCATGGTTACATATATTTAGAGCACTCTAATATATATATATTATATAATATTATTATATTATAACATATACTATATTACTATAATATACATTATATTATATATTATAATATATTATTATGTAATTATATATTATATAAACAGATAAATAAAAAATTAACAATAGGCAACATTCAGTTTTTGTGTACTATAGTTCATAATTGTTACTATTTTTTTATAAGCATTTCTTTTGTAAATTAAAAAACCCTGTAATTTTCAAATAAAAATTAAAAAATACAAATAATATTGCACCGTGTTTTTAAACAAAAGTGTAATTATACATATATATATTTTAAGATTTTTAATTTTTTTTAAAAGATTTTATTTATTTATTTGACAGAGAGAAGCACAGCTAGAGAGGGAACACAAGCAGGGGGTTGGGAGCGGGGAGAGGCAGGCTTCCCACTGAACAGGGAGCCCGATATGGGGCTCGATCCTGGGACTTCGGGATCATAACCTGAGCTGATGGCAGACGCTTAACGACTAAGCCACCCAGGTGTCCCTAAATTTTTTTAAGTAATCTCTACACACAATGTAGGGCTCGAACCTACAACCCCAAGATCAAGACTCATGTACTCTACCAATTGAGCCAGCCAGGCACCCCAAAAGTAAAATTATATTGTAATACTACATAAGACAAAAAGTGATATTTTTTTAAAAAGATTTTATTTATTTATTTGACAGAGAGAAACACAGCGAGAGAGGGAACACAAGTAAGGGGAGTGAGAGAGGGAGAAGCAGGCTTCCCGCTGAGCAGGCAGCCCGATGCGGGGCTCGATCCCGACCTGAGCCGAAGGCAGTCGCCCAACCAACTGAGCCACCCAGGCGCCATCAAAAAATGATATTTCAAGTATTAAGAACAGACAGCGAAGCATGAAGACAAAGGAACCAATGACAAAGATGATAAAAGAGACTCTGGACCTCAAATTTAGACCAAAAACAACAATAACAACAACAACAAAACGGTGTTTC
The DNA here is from genome assembly GCA_004023965.1 of Spilogale gracilis. Lineage (NCBI taxonomy): Eukaryota > Metazoa > Chordata > Mammalia > Carnivora > Mephitidae > Spilogale > Spilogale gracilis. Next base: position 76,626 of record PITA01005237.1, on the reverse strand, counting down.
TGTATAAAGCTACATTGTAGTAAGCAAGTATTTAAACAACACAAAACTCGGGGCGCCTGGGTGGCTCAGTTGGTTGGGCGACTGCCTTCAGCTCAGGTCATGATCCTGGAGACCCGGGATCGAGCCCCACGTCGGGCTTTCTGCTCGGCGGGAAGCCTGCTTCTCCCCCTCTCAGTCCCTCTGCTTGTGTTCCCTCTCTGGCTGTGTTTCTCTCTGTCAAACAAATAAATAAAATTTAAAAAAAAAAAAAAAAAAAAAAAAAAAAAAAAAAAAAAAAAAAAAAAAAAAAAAAAAAAAAAAAAAAAAAAAAAAAAAAAAAAAAAAAAAAAAAAAAAAAAAAAAAAAAAAAAAAAAAAAAAAAAAAAATAAACAACACAAAACTGAAAATCTAAGAACTCATAAACCACGAAGAGAAATTCCAGCAGCTTAAATGAAGGAAGATCTGCATTTATGCAAAAAGGGAGGTAAACATGACTAGACTGGAGAGATATGGGAATCAAAAATACTCCTAGTCCTTGGGGTGCCTGAGTCGCTTAGCTGGTTAAGTGCCTACCCTTGGTTTCAGCTGAAGTCATTATGTCAGGGTCCTGACCTTCTCTCCCTTTCTCCCTTCCCCTGCCCCACTCTCTCCTCTCTTATATAAATAAAGAAATCTTAAAAAAAAAAAGTACTGAGGTCCTTATAGAGTTGGACTGAAGGCAGAATTTGGACATGGAAATGAGGGTGGAAGATAATAAACACAATCTCTTTTTTTTAATTTTTATTTTTTCCATAACCCAGCCACCCTATCCCACACCTCACCCTCCAAGAATAAACACAATCTTGATTAAACTTTCTTTTCACCTTAAAATTTATGAGACACGAAATCAAGTCAAACTGTTTACCTTTCGAGCTCTCCAGTGAAAAGTAGCTAGGTGAATATAAAGGATATATTCCTTACAAAAAAATTTACTGATATAGTTCAGATAGATTATTTATTTATTTATGGGAGGGGTGGAGAACCTTAAGCAGGCTCGTGGGGCCTGATCTCACAACCCTGCCATCATGACCTAAGCCGAAATCAAGAGTTGGCGGTTTAACTGACTGAACCACCCAGATGCCCCAAGTTTGGATAGCTTTAAATAATTCATTTACTGCCTTAGGACTGAGAAATGTCCAAACTGGTTTTAGAATTTCCATCTATATTTAATCAAGACATCAAAGGCTCATGTTCTTTTACCTTATAACACTAATATGTAATTTTTAAATTTATTTGATGAATTTATTCAAGAAATAATTATGGAGCACCTGTTATGCACCAAGCATACCCTGGGGTTTCAGGAAGAAAACAAGACAGAGTCCTTGTCCTCCAGGAGCTCATACTATATAATTTCCAAAACAATGCTACATGCATTATATTTAACTTGATCTTTGGTGGTATAAATTGTTCTCCTTATTTTATAGACGACGGAATGATTTGCCCAAGGCCACAAAACTCAGAACTGGAAAAACCAGGTTAGAAAGAAATTTTATGAGTCCTTCTTTGGTACTTCAAAATAAAACGTCCTGGGGCGCCTGGGTGGCTCAGAGGGTTAAACCTCTGCCTTTGGCTCAGGTCATGATCTCAGGGTCCTGAGATCGAGCCCCACATCGGGCTCTCTGCTAACTGGGGAGCCTAATTCACCCTCTTTCTCTGCCTGCCTCTCTGCCTATTTGTGATCTCTCTGTCAAATAAATAAATAAAATCTTAAAAAAAATCCTGCCTTTTCAAATAAAAATTTGCAATCTTTCAAAACCACGTTAACGCCTTAGACCTTTGATCTTACTCGAAAGTATCAAAAAAGTAGAAAGTGAGATAATAAAAATATTGTGTCTATAATAACAATATTTTAAATACATATCAATGAATTTAGAGTATAATTAACTCCATTTTATTCATAATATTCCTATGTACTACTCTAGTCAGGGAAAAATATTTTTTTCTATAGGAAAACAAAGGAATGGTAAAGCTTTATGATGATTTTTAAAAATGATAAAGAAAAATATCTGGCTGAAAAACCAATAGTTCAGGAGCAGTATTACTTTCTTTATTATTTATACTGTAACTTGGGAAGAAATGGAACTTTATTTCTAAAACTTTTTTTTCCAAGGATAAATGTAATTTCTCACATTTGTAAAATATTACCACTGACAATATAGATTTTTTTTTATTAACACATAATGTATTATTTGCTTCAGGGGTACAGGTCTGTGAGTCATCAGTCTTACACAATTCATAGCACTCACCATAGCACATACCCTCCCTAGTGTCCATCACTCAGACACCCTATCCGCCACCACCCGCAGCAACCCTCAGGTTTGTTTCCTGAGATTAAGGGCCTCTTAGGGTTTGTCTCCCTCCCTGGTCCCATCTTGTTTCATTTTTTTCCCTCCCTACCCCCGTGCCCCCCTGCCCTGCCTCTCAAATTCCTCATATCAGAGAGATCACATAATTGTCTTTCTGATTGACTTATTTCACTCAGCATTATAGCTTCCAGTTCCAACCACGTGGTTGCAAATGGCAGGATTTTTTTTTTTTTAAGATTTTATTTATTTATCTGACAGAGAAAAACAAAGCTAGAGAGGGAACATAAGCAGGAGTGGGAGAGGGAGAAGCAGGCTCCCCACCGAGCAGGAAGCCCGATGCAGGGCTCAATCCTGGGAGTTCAGGATCATGACCGGAGCTGAAGGCAGACGCTTAACGACTGAGCCACCCAGGTGCCCCTTATTCTTTTTTGATGGCTGCGTAGTATTCCATTCATACAGCTTTCTTTGAACAAAGGTTATATTCAGTGAAAAAATGTGAGTAAGTACATTTAATATGTTTAATATATATTAGTATTAGAAGAAAATTGCTCTATTTATAGGACATGTTCAGTCTGGCTTGCATTCCAGTGCATTATATATTTAAAAAATTAGACTCTACAACATTCCATTTATTAGATTTCCTTTTTGTAACATTAATGTAAATGCCACTACAAATCTCAAGTACAATATAGAATAAATGTGAATCTTTATTTTGAGTTCTTACTGGATGGTAAAAGTGAAACATATGAATTGTGATAAGGGGCAAAGAAAGCTTACCTTGTACATTTACTGCATTTGTCACGCCTAGCAATTCAAACATAAATGCATTTTTTCAGGCAGCATTTGATTTATTATAGTATGCTGTAATCTTGGATTACCAAAAAAATCACCATATAAGGACTAGTGGTATTTACACACGCTTCCTTGTTTCGAAGGCTGGCACCCTGCAAACACACAGCTTCTAGCTGCAACACACTCACACGACTCACTGAGCAGCCGGATGACCAGAGTCCAGGCCAAGTGGGACTTCAAAAATAGACCAATCTTAGTGCTTAGAAAAAAGGAACCATAAAATTATATGTATTCCTGGGGAGGGGCGAGTGGGGAGTTGTTTAATGATTACAAGAGTTTCTGTTTAGAGTGAGGAGAAAGGGTTGTTGGTATTATGTACTAATGATTGCTGCAAAACATTGTGAATGTAATCAATGCAACTGAATTATACACTTAAAACTGGTAAAAATGGAAAACTTTATGTTAAATTTTTTTTGCCATGATAAAAAAAAAAAAAAAGTAAGCAAGCCAGCAAGAAAATTATGTGTATTCCTACTTAGTAGGGCTGGACTATCTGGAAGATGTTTAACAAGATTTATTCCTAAGTAATATCTCAGTATCTGCTTATTTAAGTACTCGCAATCTTAGTAATTTAGTAATTCCATCTGTTTATAAAACTTCTATGGGTGACAGCCATAAAACAGAATTAAATCTTGCCATATGCAACAACATAGATGGAAGTGGAGAGTAAAATGCTAACTCACTCAGATGTGGAACTTAAGAAACAAAACAAAGGAAAAAAAAAAAGGGAGAGAGAGACAAACCAATAAACAGACTCTTAACTATAAAGAACACACTGATGGCTACCATAGGGGAAGCAGGTAGAGGGATGGGTGAAATAGGTAATAGGAATTAAGAGTATACCTATCACGATGAGCACAGAGTAATGTATAAAATTGTTGAATCACTATATTGTATACCTGAAACTAATAGAACACTATATGTTAACTATTCTGGAATTTAAATAAAACATTTAGTAAAAAAAAAACCCACAAAACTTCTGGGCACCTGGGTGGCTCAGTGGGTTAAAGCCTCTGCCTTCGGCTCAGGTCATGATCTCAGGGTCCTGGGATCGAGACCCGCATTGGGCTCTCTGCTTGGCAGGGAGCCTGCTTCCTTCTCTCTCTCTGTCTGCCTCTCTGCCTACTTGTGATCTCTCTCTGTCAAATAAATAAATAAAATCTTTAAAAAAACTTCTATAGGTGAAAAACATGAAGTAACTTAATATAGAAACAACAAAATTACTTGCCTAATTGCCTTTCTTTTTTCTTGCTGATCAGAAGAGACATATGCCTTCATCTCCTCAGTAGCTCGACGAAGCTGTATTTCTAGGTTCTAAGTGGAAAGACCAAGTTTTAGGTTAAGTTCTTGATACAGAAAAATATCAGAAAGGTTTCTGATCCATTTTCTTTGTTTTACCTTAATCATACAATTTGTATAATGGTATCTACTTTCTTCTTGAAGACATTCTTCACGGAGTCCCCTGACTTCCTACAATACATAATTTTAAATAGCAACATTACCGAAAGAATAATAATCAGACATAGAGAGGATGACTTTAATGTACAACAAAATACCATCAGCGTAATTTCTTCTTTTGTGATTACAACTTTGCTTATCATAATAGATTAGGTTGCAATCTTTTCTTAGGACTACTTATATCACTATAAAACCTACAGGCTCAGTTATTCACTTACTAAGTATCTACTGTGTGCCCAACTCTGTGTTAGGTGCTGGGGACATAGCAGTGAACAGACTACAGATTCCTGCTCTCATTCAACTAGAGGAAATAGGTATAAATAAGGAGACAGTTAATGAAGGTAGTTTTAGATGGGTATAAGTACTATGAAAAAAAGTAGAAGGTGATAGGGTGACAGAATGAGCAACATCAGATAGGGTGATCAGAGAAGACCTCTAGGAGGAAGTAATATCCAGACTACCTGATGATGAAAAGAATTTAAGGCGAAGAGATTGAAGGCAAACTGTTGGAGGCAGAGTGTCCCAGAAAGAAAAGAGAACAAACCCAAGAGGTGAAAACAAGCTTGGCCTTTTTGATGTGCAAGAAGGCAGCCAGTGTGGCTGTGGCCCTGTGGATGAGGAGCAGAGCACATGGACGTGAAGTTCAGGAGGCAGGTGGCCTTGCAGACCATAGTTTGGAAATTAGACTTTAAGTGCAATGGGAAGATGGTGCAACGTGGCCTAAGTTTTCTACAGGTTTCTTTGGCTCTCTATGGAGGAAAAAACCTCAGGAAGGTGAGGGTGGAGGTGGGAGAGCAGGTCTGGGTTACTGTGGGAATCTAGCCGATGCATGATGAGGGCCTGGACTTTGGTAGTTGTGGTACAGACAGAGAATTCAGTGTGTACATATCAAGTGTGAAGAAGTAAAGATCCCTGAAGCTTAGGAGACCGGCTCAGGGGATGAGGTACAGATTTGGGAAAATTTTGATGGTGGTGTAATGAAAACATGCATGCACAGGCAGTTTATGCTAAATTGTTAAATAAAAACTACCTCTTACCTGTTCTAATTTGGATCGATTGCTTTCAAGGCCTGCTGCACAGCTATCATACTGGGATTTCTTTTCATCACACTCCTGGGTTAGTTCCTAGTATGAAAGGATAAATGATTTGAATAAGTGAAAAACAAAGGCCGAAAATGTGGCTCTGAAACAATGCATGCCCTTGTCAGTCTTGTAACTTAACTCTAAGCTTCTTGGCATACTTAAGAGTTATTTATACAACGATCAGACATTTGAGAATTATGACAGATGAAAGTGCTGATAAAAATAATAGCTACCATGTATTGAGCTGTGTGCCGCACTCTTTATTAGGAGCTGGGGATACAACAGTGAGCTAAACAGCCAAAATCCTTCCCCTAAAGTATTTTCAGACAAGTAAACAACTATGATGGGCAAATATAAGTGTTATAGGAGAACATGGGGCTTTCATAGGACCTAACCCAGGCTTGGAGATCGGCAGGGATAGGGAAACTGACATCTAAGTTGAGAGATGAAGGATTAGTATAATAGTTAGGGGGAAGGTGAACAAGGGAGGAGAATGTTCAGGAAAAAAGAACACGATGTATGAAGGTTTGGGAGGCAGAGAGAAGAACAATAATTTAGGATGAACAAGTAGTTTATTACACTGGAGTGTGTCTGGGAAGTGGGAGAAGATGCTGAAGTCTTTGGCAAGGTCTGGGTCAGAAATCCGGCCACTATGCTAGGGCTTCTGAGCTTTACCCTTGTCAGTAATTCCATCTTATCACAATCCCCGGAGGTAGGTATTAACATCCTGACACAATGCTGGGAGAAAGTTCATGGAGGCCAAGTACCTTGCCAAAGGTTATACTGCTGAAAAGGTGTCAGAATTTGAATTCAGGCTGTTTGAATAGTTTCAAACTTTCTTCTAATACAATATTTTGGATTAGATAACTTGAAAATCTTCTATTAATACTTAGAAATGTTAAAAATATCTGCAAATGCTTGGTAAGGTGAAGCAAATATCTTTTCAAATCCAGAGCTGAAATGAACTTCTCAAGGAAGTTAAGGGGAATTACCAGGGCCAGAAACAAAGGAGGACACCCTGAGCCTGCCCTCAGTGAGGGAACCTGGGAGCAGTCAATCTTGGTAACGGAGGAATTCTAATATTCAGACAGGGCAGAAGACAGAGTGGAAAGTTAGAACTGAGAACCCCATAGAATCCAAGCTGTTTTTCAGGCTGAGTGTAAAGGGTTAACACTGGGTCTGGATAGAAGCAAGCCAGCCTTAGAATGACCTTGGTTTCCTGTAGCAGTTTCTGTGGGAACTGGGAATGGGCAGGCGACTTAACATGAATGGGTAATGTGTGTGCTTCCTTTGCTGTGTGGGACTGCATCTAGTTTGCGGTGACTAGCACAGTAGAAAGAAACCGGTGGGGTGTTCACTGCAAAGGACATATACTGAAACTGGACCGATACGAGAAGATTAGCATGACTCCTGCTCACGGATAACATGCACATTCGTGAAACATTCCATATCTAAGAAACAAAACAAAACAAAACTGCTGGGAGCTCTCTCCTGGTCCCAGACCTAGTTTGTGGTGGCATGGCTAAATGCACCAAGGAGGTCAGAATCATTGGTAGATATGGGACCTGTTATGGTGCCTCTCTCAGGAAATTGGTGAAGACAGAAATAAGCCAGCATGCCAAATACTTGCTCCTTCTGTGGGGAAAACCAAGATGAAAAGAAAAGTGGTGGGGGTCTGGCCCTGTGGTTCCTGCATGGAAACTGTAGCGGGCGGGGCCCGGACCCAGAGCACCACTTCTGCCCTCGCAGGAACATCTGAAGGAATTGAAAGACCAACAGAAGCTCTACCATTTGAAACACTGCTGGCCTATGAGAAATGGATTAACTTATGCATCAAAATTTCTTTGGTTTGCTCTGAAATTTGTTCATTAGACGTTCTGATTTTCATTGCATTAACTTTGCTTTCTCAAAAGAGGTTTGGAAATAAAAATCCTTCTAATTTTTATTGGAAAAATAAAACTGATGGTAAAAAGGAGCTGTGACTTTTCTGTATCAAAGGGACCTACAGATTCCTAAGGCTCTCACGGGTGACAGTCATACATACCCTAAATAGGAGAAGGGGGAACCGAGGCCGTGGCTGCTGGGCCTCATGGTGAGATGAAGACACTACAGTAGATGACAGCAGATGACATGTTTGGGGTCTGTGAGTCTGATGCTAACGTACGCAGTAAATGCACTTGTGCTGCTGCAGAAGCAGCTGGAGGAAAGAGGCCTGTCCTCAGGCAGGTTTGGGCTAAATTTACCCTTACCTATGTGAACTGCTAACCTCAGCTATTAATTCAAAGTTAACTCTAAGCTTGTGATATTCCTAAAACACCTGGCAGAACCAACTGCAAAGCCCTCTGGAGGGACACACCCTCCATCCTAGCTGCTGGGATTCAAAAGACAAACCCGTACTAAAGATAAACTTATAGTCCACAAGTATATATATATATATATATATATATATATATATATATATATATACATGGAAACAATCAATGTTTACGAGTGAAGATGAGAAGATCTAAGGAAAACAAACAAACCAGCATGTTGGTACCTCCAGAAACTTTGGATGGTAGAAATAAACCTATTAAATAAAAATGCTTGAAATAAAGTTATAAAGGAGGAGCTGAAAACAAAAGATTAAAAAAAGTACAATGAGTAAAAATAGACAAACATGGAAAAAAAGTCATTGAAATTAAAAATCAAATGGCAAGAACATAAGAATAGACACAGCTCAGAAGATAAAAAGACATGAAGAAATTATTTAAAATTCATTGCAGAGACACAAAAAGATAAAGATATGAAGGGGAAGTCATGCAACTGGGGACAGACACCCCCTGTTATCTCCATAGGGACATGATAAGTATGCCTAACATGCATTTAATAGCAGTCGCTGGAGAACAGACTAAAGAGAACAGGGGAAAGAATATTTGAAGTTATCATGTGGAATTTTCCTGGAATTAATGGAAGGCAAAAAGCACGAATTTCAGCAGAGCAAATAAAACTAAATCGGTATTTAGATTCTGGTAGTGACATTGGACAACACCAAAGACAAAGAAAAAAATGTTACAACCAAATTATAGGGAAGATATTACCAATATATTTAATGATAATTAAACTGATAGCATACCTTTCAACACAAGAGAAACCAGAAAGCAATGAGCAAGCCATTATTTAAGGGGAAAAAAGATGGTTTACTTATAGTAATGATTCTTTATGGAGAGAACTACTACAACAAAACAAAACAAGGAAATTTGATCAGGAAGAAGAAAACAATCCAGAAGGAAGGATCAACATATAAGCAGCAATGGTGAGAACTGCTAAATATGTGGGTAAATCTAAACAGGATATGACTGTATAAAATAGTAATTATAAGTAATGCCCAATATGATAACTGCTTTTAGAGACAAAGAAATAAAATGGAAATAAGTTACTAGAGGATAACAACATACATATAAGGCAGGAGAGGGCCCTAAACTATTCTAAGGCCCCTGTGTTGTTTGGGAGATGCTGATTAAATTTAGATGTTAAGTTAGGAAAATAGACGTTAAAAATTTAGGAGTAAACAATATCAAAATAGAAGGTAGAAAAGGAAATAAAGGGAATAAAGAAGATAAAAGAAAATAGAGTGGTGTGATGAAGGGCAGGAAAGAAGCAGCACAGTAAACAGGATGAACAAAATAGAATTAAATCCCAATCTATTAATAATAAAAGTAAATGTAAATGGATTAAATTCACCAGTTCAAAAGATAAGAGTCTCAAACTGAATGAAGAAACCACCCACACAAGATCCAGCTACATATGCCATTTATAAGACAAGTGACAAAGTAAGGGCATAGAAACCTGAAAGAAAACAGAAATAAAAAGATATACCACGCAATCTTAATCATAAAAAGCTGGTGTGCTTACATTAATAGCAGACAAAATAAAAATCTTAGGCCAAAAGCATTAGCAGGAATAAACAGAGTAAAAAATAATGATAAAATGAATAATTTACAAGAAAACCTTTTCTTTCTTTTAAAACCAGTAATCTTTTTTTAAAAAGATTTTATTTATTTATTTGACACAGAGAGAGAGAGAGCACAAGTAGGCAGAGAGGCAGGCCCCCCACCAAGCAGAAAACCTGACGTGGGGCTCGATCCCAGGACCCTGAGATCATGACCTGAGCCAAAGGCAGAGGTTTTAACCCTCTGAGCCACCCAGGCGCCCCCTAAAACCAGTAATCTTTTTAATTGTTGAAAAATAACATAAAATGTACCATCTTAACCATTCTTAAATGTACAGTTAAGTACTGAGTACACTCAGACTGTTGTGCAACCAATCTCCAGAACTTTTCATCTTGGAAAACCGAAACTCTATACACATTAATCGACTACCCCTTCACCAGGAAGTTTTAAATGATACATTTGAGAAGCTTGATCTGATGAACATATAGAGAACCCAGTACTCAACAACTGGAAAAGACACACTCTTTTTAAGATCAAGGCACTAAAAAAATCAGGTTGGCCTCCTATTTCTTCAGGTTAAATGGTCACATTTAACCTAAAGACAGTGGAGATACACTTTGAAAATTCTCAAAGAAAGAAAGCACGATGTAAAGATTTTATGCTCAAGTCAAGCTGTTTTTTTAAATTTAAGGCAAGAAACTCTAGAACCTGCAGGAACTCATCAGGGAATATTGTTCTTGTGAGGTTTTTTTTTTTTTTTTTGAGGATTCTCCTGGAGGCCATATCACAGACAATAAAAATTAGGAAAAAGGGCAGCGAGGGCAGGGAAAGGACTGGTAATGAGTACTAAACCTAATCATTACAGGTGGAACACTGAAAACAAAAGTGAGAACCAGGAAATAGAACTGAATGTAAATGTTACAAGCCTTAGCAATGTAGAAATGATACAAGAAAACGAAAGGAAAAAGAAGGTGGAAGGAAGAATAAATAAGCTGGTTTCCTCAATTCTTTTTTTTTTTTTTTAAGATTTTATTTATTTGACAGAGAGAAACACAGCCAGAGAGGGAACACAAGCAGGGGGAGTGAGAGAGGGAGAAGCAGGCTTCCCGCCAAGCAGGGAGCCCGATGTGGGGCTCGATCCCGGATCTCCGGGATCATGACCTGAGCCGAAGGCAGTCGCTTAACCAACTGAGCCACCCAGGCGCCCCTGGTTTCCTCAATTCTTAATTGCTGGGGATGGGTGGAGGAATATCAAAGGATATAATTTAAAGCTGATGAATCAAGTTATAACATAAGTATGTTAAAAGTATAAAGGCAAACAGTAAGAGAGGTAATAAAATTGACTAAAATCAGGTGCTAAAGGAGAGAGAGGGAGGGGGAAGGAAGAGGAAATATCCTAATTTCATCACTGCTCACAGTGGGGGTTAATAGATACTACCTACAGAAATAGATGATTAATGGTGGAATTACAAATATAACCCCCAAAACAAAAACCACAAGCCAGAAACACCTACAGGGAGGGAGAGGGAGAGAGAGAAGAGAGGACAAACAGGATTTTTTTTAATAGGCCTTAAAATCAAGAGCTACCCATAAAATGTGCTAAGATCAAATATATCTGCATATCAAATAGATATAAAAGGGGCTAAACTTACTAATTAAAACAAACCCTTCAGATTATATCACATACCCAAACCCAATTCAATACCTATTCAAAGACACACCTAAAATAAGATAACCTTCAAAAAGCTAAAGATGGCAAAAGTACAGTAGGCAAACACAAATAAGAGAAAGTGGAAATTTTCTTTTTCTTTTTTTTTTAAGATTTTATTTATTTGACAGAGAGAAACACAACCAGAGAGGGAACACAAGCAGGGGGAGTGAGAGAGGGAGAAGCAGGCTTCCCACAGAGCAGGGAGCCCGATGCGGGGCTCGATCCCGGGTCTCCGGGATCATGACCTGAGCCGAAGGCAGTCGCTTAACCAACTGAGCCACCCAGGCGCCCCGAAATTTTGTTCTTAATATCAGAAATGAATTTTGTCTCTCACCACCCAAAAAGGTCTTTGTCTTTTCAGAAAGTAGAATGAAGGTATAGAGAACAAACTTTAGGCAGGCAATAAATAATTATGAGCAGCAGGTACTCACCAAACACACTGAACTCAAACATTAACAGTTAATGCAAATATAGACAAATCCTGCACTTTTAAAAATTTATTTATTTATTTATTTGAGAGAACAAGAGAAAGCACAAGCAGGGGGAGCAGCAGCGGGAGAATCAGGTTCCACACTGAACAGGGAGCCCAATGCGGGGTTCGATCCCAGAACCCCAGGATTATAACCTGAGCCAAAGGCAGATACTCAACTGACTGCACCACCCAAGTGCCCCTCCACCCCGTATTCTTTTTAAAAGACATTTTTTGGGAGATCCCAGGTAGGTCAGTTGACTGAGCATTTGACTCTTGGTTTCAGCTCAGATTACGATCTTGGGGTTGTGAGACTGTGCCCCATACTGGGCCCCACACTGGGCTCCATGCTCGTTGGGGCACCTGCTTGAGATTCTCTTTTTCCCTCTCCCTCTGCCCCTCATCCCACTTGTGCTCTCGCTCACTCTCTCTAAATAAATAGATAAATAACCTTCAAACAAAGATTTTTTATTGTGGTAAAATATACATAAAATACAAATTACCACTTAAGCCATTTTTTAAGTGCCCAGTTCGGTGGCATTAAGCACATTCACATTGTTTTGCAGCTACCCCAACCATCCATCCATCTTCAGATCTCTTTTCATTTTCCCAAATAAAAACTCGACCCCTCATTGAACACTTAACTTTCCATTTCCCCTGTCCCTCACAACCACCATTCCATTTTGTGTCTGTAAAGGTGACTACTTTAGTCCCATTTATGTAACTGGAATCATACAGTGTTTGTCCTTTGAGTTTTCAACATGGCAGAAGACAGAGATGAAAATGCTGACATGGCTCAGGTATCTCTTTGACTTGATGATAATGGATATGGAAAGAACAGGAGAGTTGTATTATTTGGGAATGGTGGTTAAGATACCCACATCTTTGTGATGAGAGATGTAGATAGTGCTTCATATACAGAGAAGGCTGATTAAATCACATGAAAATGAGTTTCATGTTTGGTTAAATTATTCTATTATAATAAATGACTTTATAGAATAAGATTTGGTACATGGTTAACTTAGAAAACAATTTGGTTGAAAAGCAATAATATCCCTTCTTTTAAAACTTGTAATTATATATCATTATAATTATAATGATAAATATTTTTAAAAAGTTCTTATGTATTAGTCATTGTTGCAAAGTGCTTTATATGTGTTACTTCATTTTATCTTTACAACCACCCTATAAGAAGAAACTAGTTTGCAGATGAGGAAACTTAAGTTTACAGGGATGAAGTCACTTATCCAAGATTATCTAGGGTCTGCCTGATTCTATAGGCCATGTTCTTAATCATTCTATCTACATTGAATAGAACCTTAAAGTAACTAGCAGTATGTATTAAAATTCCAACCACATAAAAGAGTATGTATGAGGGGCGTCTGGGTGGCTCAGTCATTAAGCGTCTGCCTTCGGCTCAGGTCATGATCCTGGAGTCCTGGGATCGAGCCCCGCATCGGGCTCCCTGCTCGGTGGGAAGCCTGCTTCTCCCTTTCTCACTCCCCCTGCTTGTGTTCCCTCTTTCCCTGTGTTTCTCTCTGTCAAAAAAATAAATAAAATCTTTAAAAAAAAAAGTATGTATGAGAGGACAAGGCTAAAATACAAAGATGAACACTGTTCCACTCTTACTAATAGGATAACGGGTGGTATACTAAATATGCCAGTTAAAGTCCCTGACATACCTATAGCCTCTCCAGAGGGAAAATTTTCTAGGCAGCCATACTTGGTACCCTAGCACCCTCCTTTCTTCTCATCCTGTCCTTACCCATGAACATAGCTGGTTAGGCTAAGGATGGACCCCTGACCTGACCTGAGGTAGCCCACTGTCTATGAGATAGTTGGTCATGAAAAACTAACCCAAAAAGAGAAGAGATGCACAAGGAATTTGAATCAGAAAATGCAGAGAAAATAGGAGAGGTAGTAGTGAAAACTTCAATACAAAATATATATAGAGAAAGGTCAGAGAGGACGATATGAACAATGCTTGGAACATAGAAAGCATTTAACAAATGTTTTTACTATTACATTTATCATCATTATCCACAAGCTCCCACTGCTACATTCCTGAAATTTCTCTGACCCAAAATGCTCTATGGTTACAGTACTTCTACCTGTTCCAGACAGATTATAGTTCTGATCCTTGGAATTCCATGACAGCACATTTCCTTTACTGTCTTAAATATCCTTTCAATGAAACTCATTTAAAATATAAATGAAAAAAACAAAAAAAATAAATTTAATAAAAGAAATATTTACAGATAGATTTCTTAGCTTACTATTAGGAAGAAATTTTATCATCACTAGAAACGCACATAATCAGTCCCTTTTGTTTCTAAATTGCTTACTCAAGAAAAGTATTAAGTAAATCAATGGATTAGAATGTAACCATGAAAACAATTCTTGATGTCTTTAATCTCAAAGCCTTTTCAAAAATTCCCTTTTTGAAACTTTTCCTTTCTAGCAATCACATCACTTGCTTCCTCTTTCCTTATCAATTAAGTATATGATTCCGATTATACTTTTTCTCCCTCTCCTCCAACCCATTCCTTTCCCTTCCCTGCACCACCCCCCTCCGATTCCCTCCCTTTCCCTTCCTTTCCTTTCCCTTTCTTCTTTCCTTCCTTCCTAGTAAGCTCTATGGCCAACATGGGATCAAGAGTCACACACTCCACAAGTGAGCCAGCCAGGTGCCCCTTTCTATATTGTTTTTTCTTTCCTTCTTTCATTTTAAAAAAAATATTTTATTTATTTATTTGACAGAGAAAAACACAGCCAGAGAGGGAACACAAGCAGGAGGAGTCAGAGAGGGAGAAGCAGGCTTCCCGCCAAGCCAGGAGCACGATGTGGGGCTCGATCCCAGGACTCACTGCCAACTTGTCAATTTGAATAAGTCACTAAACCTGTTTTAGACCCCATGGCATTTTCTATAAAAAGAAAATGATGTGATTTTTCACTGTGCTCCCTTGACTGATGGATGGCATTCGTGAAGAATTTTATAGTTCCATATCAGGCACATGCAGTACAACCCACATTCAAACCTAAAATTACTACACAGAGAGTGATAAAATAACAACTGCTAATGTTAGATGGCAGAGGCCATCTGATCTGGATTTGTGGAGGGCATTTACCTTCTAACAGGTTAGCTTCAAGAAGTGGTTAGAATCAGCTTCTAAGCAACAGTATTTCACCACTTATCACAAGCTTTCGTAGTTTGCCCCTGGCCTTGCTCCCCAGCACAGCAAGTCTATTAATGTAAAATTAACTTGTCGCCACTCATTGGCAGACTCTGAGCTTTTACCTGGCCATAGAAGAATGTGACTTCATATGTATAACCCTGACATACATCAGAACTAAAGCAAAAATCTTATCTAGCTGCACTTGTGATTTCAGCTTACACTCCTTCCCCTTCTCTCTCTCCCCTGATAATTTGACAAAACAACATAAATTAAACAAAACTCTTCACAGGTCACATTATCACTCTTTTTTGTGGAATAATAATAATAATAATAATAATAATAATTTGCCTTCTCTAAATTATACGAGTAAGATATTCAGGATTCTAACTAGTACATCTGAACAAGATAGGATGCTAAAAGTATCGCAAGTCACATTCACTTACTTGACATTTCTGACGCAACTGTCGCAGCTCTTTTATAACTGGGGCTAGAGCTGACTTCTTTTCAGATACCAGTGAATTCAATTTTTTTACCTGTCATTTAAATAAAATACATGATCTAAAAAAATAATTCAAAAGAACAAAAATACTACATGTATAAATGTATTTATTATTAAAATGTTACTAGAAGAGTACAACTGTAAATTACTTCAAAACCAAACAACGGGGAAACAATTTAGTAAGTGTTCTTTCAGTAAGATGGACTAGCATTTAACTATTCAAAAGGTCAATTATTAAGACTGCAAACCATATTTGTAATCTAACATTGAATGATGAAAACAAATTAGAAAGTTGCCTTTACAATAATACAATGTCATATTATTAAAAATGTGTAATTATGTAGATTATACAGTATATACAGAATATGCTGAAGTGATATTCAAAATGCATAAGAACCCAAAGGATGTAAGTAATGACCAATCAAAATGGACACCAGCCATAGAGACTAATGGGCTCTTTAAGTCCTCTGCTTTTTAGGAGTCAGATTATAGTAAGATCCAGGGGTTCTGGGCAAGTGGCCAATGTGGAAAAAAATAGGTGGAAGTGGCTACTCTGAGAGTCTGTGGCAGCAGCTATTTACCAATAAGGAAGGAAAGATTTCAACATATTAATGTCTGATGAAGCTGCATCAGTGCATTCACGCTGCAGGGCATCTCCAAATATGGAAAGATACTAAGGACACACACAAAAATGAAGTAATTTTATTACTTGGGGTGGTATTATTTGGGAAAATTTATTATTACTTTTTAAGATTTTATTTATTTATTTGACAGAGACAGAGATGGCAAGAGAGGGAACTCAAGCAGGGAAAGTGGGAGAGGGAGAAGCAGGCTTCCCGCAGAGCAGGGAGCCCGATGTGGGGCTCGATCTCGGGACGCTGGAATCATGACCCGAGCTGAAAGGCAGATACATAACGACTGAGCCACCCAGGTGCCCCAGAAAACTTATTTTTTATCTTAAATATTTGTTTAATGTTCTGTAACTTTTACACACTTCAAAAGCTGCAAAGATAAGGCAGGAATTTTAATGCATAATTCTATAAGGTATTTAATAAACCCATCATGTTTCCTTTTTAGGAAAAAAGCCCTGCAAAAAGCATAAATGATGACAAGCCGAATACTTACTAGAATGGAAACATTCAGAAGAGATTGCTAAAGACAGATGAGAGAGTATAAAATAAACAATGTGCAGAAATGAAAATTTGAGTGTTTTACTGAAAACGAAACACAAAAACATCTGCTTCTAGCTACACAATTTATTATAAAGGGGTGCCTGGGTGGCTCAGTCATTAAGTGTCTGCCTTCAGCTCAGGTCATGACCCCAGGGTCCTGGGATGGAGCCCCGCATCGAGCTCCCTGCTCAGTGGGAAGCCTGCTTCCCACTCCCCCTGCTTCTGTTCCTTCTCTTGCTCTGTCTCTGTCAAATAAATAAATAAAAATCTTTACAAAAACCCCAAAACTATAAAAAAATAAGTGAAATCGGGATGTCTCGGTGGCTTAGTGGGTTAAGCATCTCTTTTAGCTCGGGTCATGATCCCAGGGTCCTGGGATCAAGCCCTGTATCAGGGTCCTTGCTCAGCAGAGAGTCAGCTTCTCCTTCTGCCTGCTCTGCCTGCTTCTCCCCCTGCTTGTGCTCTCTCTGTAACAAATAAATAAATCTTAAGAAGAGAAAAGAAAAGAAATTTAAAAATCCAGTGTAATCACCATTTCAGACATGTCGTCGAGTGTTCGGCCTTTCATCTCATCAACTTCAGTCTTCAGTGCAGATACCCGTTCTAGCTCTTCCTGGGTGTAACTATATCCAGATATACCCTTCTTCTCTTCAATAGTTTGCTAAAAGTAAAGAAGAAAAATAGGCGTGTCAAAATGGGGTCCAGAAAATGGGTGTCAAAACCTTGATGATTCCATAAGAAGCATATAGATTTAATACATAACAATAAAGTTGTAAATAAAGTAAGCTTAGAATCATAAATAATTTTTATTGACCTTAATTATATATCTTTATATGTTATAAACTTGCACTAAATTTTACTTTGGTATTCTTGGGTGCATAGTATTTCTAATTTTAGAACTCATTAAATATTTGGTGACTGAATGAATCCTCGAGTGATCAATATACTTTTATTTATTCACCCATCCAATATTTATTATATACCTAAATGTGCTGAGAGCATAGTTTTAAGCATCAAATACACAACAGGGAACAACATGGGAAAAAAGAATCCTTCCCTCATAGAGCTTACTTCTAGTGAGAGTAAACAAGAAATATGTAGACAAATAAAATACCTAGAATGTGAGGTGAGAGTAGGGTTGGAATCTTAAATAACAGGGTGGTTAGAGAAGGTCTTTCTGAGAAGATGACATCTGAGAAAAGCCCAAATGAAGTGAGGGAGCAAGTCATGCAGATACCCAGGGAATCAGCAAATACAAAAGACATGTCCTTTCCAAGAAACAGCGAAGAGATTGGGGGAGCTGAAAATGGAGTGAGAATGAGGTTGGCGGAAAGGGATGGTACCGTAGTCAGATGGTGTGTTGGAACAGTCTCAGTTAATGTCTATTCTCCCTTGCATTTTCGGAAGTATCCTACTTTAGATGATAAATTATATGGTTACTTTATTTTTAGGCCAATGAAAGAGCTTGGGCTTATTTTAAATGAGATGGGAGGTTTGTTGGATGGTTTAGGGTAAAGGAATTTTTAAATGCCCCCTTTAACATCTGTGCTGAGATCAGAGGGACAAAGGAAGCCAGTCAGAAGACTACTCCAATAATTCTGGTTAGAGACAACGGTAGCATGAGTCAGATCATGGTGGCAGAGGTAATTAGAAGTGGTTGTGTATCTATTTTAAGGTAGATTCAACAAAACATTATGACAGATTAGATGTAGGGTGTGAGGGAAAATGAGGGGCAAAGAATGACTATAGTTTCTGGCCTATAGAACCGAGGGGAAGGAATTGCCATTTGTTGAAATGCAAGACTCTGTGAGACTAGGTTTGAGGGAGTAACGAAGATCAGAAATTTAGTTTTGGACATTTCAAAAATTTGAAATGTCCAGTAGATACCCAGTAAGAGGTCAAGATGTTATACGTCTAAGACTGGAATTTGAGGAGAAATCCAAGCTAGAGATACAGAGTTGGGAGTTGTCTGCATAAAAAAGGTCTTTTTTTTTTTTTAAGATTTTATTTATTTATTTGACAGATAGAAACACAGCTAGAGAGGGAACACAAGCAGAGGGACTGAGAGAGGGAGAAGCAGGCCTCCTGCCGAGCAGGGAGCCCGATGTGGGACTTGATCCGGGGTCTCCAGGATCATGACCTGAGCCGAAAGCAGTCGCTCAACCAACTGAGCCACCCAGGTGCCCCAAAAAAAGGTCTTTAAAGCCATGAGACAGAATAAGATCACCAAGGGAGTGAAAGAAGAAAAGAGATCTAAGGGCTAAGCCTAGGCACTCCAATTTTTAGACCTTGAGAAATGAGAAGAAATCAGCCATGGAGAAGGAACAGGAGTGCTAGTAAGGGAGAAAAACAAGGAGAGTATAGTTTATTAGAAGATAAGTAAAGAATGAGGGAGTGATCGACTATGTCGAACACTGCTAATAGGCCAAGTAGGAAAAGGAATATGACCTGACTAGATAGGGTTCAAAACAGGGTGGAAGAGCCAAAAGTTAAGAAAGAAAAGGAGAGAGGGAATGGAAGAAAAGTTGGAATTTGGGGCTGCTAATAAAATTGAGACTCCTAAGAAAGGAGTAGAGGGAACTATAGATCATTAGCCCAAAATTCTGTGTGCAATTTCCTCTTTGGGCATTACCAAACTCTAAGCTGTGCATGAGGGGGGTAAGAATCCTACAACCAAGTGGAAATCAGTAGATGGATGACTAAAAAACCGGGCAATGACTTCAGTATCTCATAGTGTTAGGGAGACAGAGGTAGGAATTCAAGACTGGTCAAAGTGTGTTGCTCCAAAGTATCAGCTGAAATCCCAGAAAGGCTACTCCTAAGGAGTAAGGGTCATAACCTAAGAGTAAGAGGTAGGTGCTAGCCATAAGGACTATTTCCTGGGAGTACAGTTTCTGCCACAGGTATAAGGGCCACATCTTAGGAGTGAGAGAAAAATATCAGCTTTAGTAAAACTGGATCAAGATGATCTATGAGAAAAAAAAATCGTATGTTCTTTTAAAGAAGGAAATGTT
The DNA here is from genome assembly GCA_004023965.1 of Spilogale gracilis. Taxonomy (NCBI): domain Eukaryota; kingdom Metazoa; phylum Chordata; class Mammalia; order Carnivora; family Mephitidae; genus Spilogale; species Spilogale gracilis. The sequence goes on along the minus strand of PITA01005237.1, from coordinate 56,936 downwards.
TTCAGAGCCTGGCATTCAATAAAAAAAGTATAAAAAGTTGGAGAATGCTACAGATAACTGGAATTTACAAAATAAAATCAAATGGAAATTCTAGAACTGGGGCGCCTGGGTGGCTCAGTTGGTTGGGCGACTGCCTTCGGCTCAGGTCATGATCCCGGAGACCTGAGATCGAGTCCCACATCGGGCTCCCTGCTCGGCGGGAAGCCTGCTTCTCCTTCTCACTCCCCCTGCTTGTGTTCCCTCTCTGGCTGTGTTTCTCTCTGTCAAATAAATAAAATCTTTAAAAAAAAAAAAAAAAAAAAAAAAAAAAAAAAAAAAAAAAAAAAAAAAAAAAAAGGAAAAAAAAAGAAAAAAAAAAAAAAAGAAATTCTAGAACTGAGAATGGTAATAAGAGATATTCCGAATTCAATACATGGATTACATAGCAGATTAGACATAAAGATTAATGAATTAGAAGATGACACAGCAGGAAAAAAAATTCAGATTAACTCACAGAGAGCAAAAATAATGAAAAATGGGGGGGTGGGGAGCAAAACAGGGGGCACTTGGGTATCTCAGTCCATCAGGCTTTTGATTTTGGCTCAGATCTGGGATCGAGCCCCACCATGGGCTCAGTGTGGAGCTTAAGATTCTCTCACTCTCCCTCTGCCCCTCCCTCTGCTCATGCTCTCTCTCTAAAAATAAGTAACTAAATTAAAAAAAAAAAGCAAAACACAAAACCCATAGTAAACATGATACATAGCAAAATGTATCTACAATGTATATAACTTTAACTGTAATTCAAGGAAGGGAGAGAAGAGGATGAGATTATAATATTTAAAGAAATACTGGCTAAGAACTTTTCAGAAAATGACAAAAGACATTAAGCCCACAGATTTAAGAAGCTTCACAGACCCCAAGCCAGATAAATAAAAACCTAGGAAAGTCACAGTAAAATTACTGAAAAACCAAAGACAGGAAAAAAAATCTTAGCAACCAGAGAATAACATACTAACCTTAAAAAACAACAATAATTAAAACCAGAAGCCAATGGAATTAAATCTTTAAAGTGCTGGAAAAAAAAAACAAACCAATAACTGCCATCCAATAATTCTATATTCAATGAATAAATGCTTCAAAATGAAGTTACAATAAAGATGTTTTAAGAGTGGGCCCTAGGGAGCCCTGCAACCCAGCAGCTGGTTAATAAAATGGGCAGGTGTCCTCAAAAAAAAGGGAAAAAAAAGATGTTTTAAGAAAAAAATTGTGAGAATTTATTACCAGCAGACCTACACTAAATGAAATACTGAAAATGAGATCTCAGTAAAATAATGATGTAGGAAGGAAAGAGCCATGAAATAGATAAATCTAGAATAATATTAAATATAATAATATCATGTGGAATTCAAGTTATATATAGACTTTTTTTTAAGATTTTATTTATTTGACAGAGAGAGAGACAGTGAGAGAGGGAATACAAGTAGGGGAAGTGAGAGAGGGAAAAGCAGGCTTCCTACTGAGCAGGGAGCCGATACAGGGCTTGATCCCAGGACCCTGGGATCATGACCTGAGTCCAAAGTAGACTCAGGTAGTAGCGCAAAATATGAGAAAGAGGTAAATGGAGTTAAAATTTCTTGCATTGCCCAGGATGTAGTAAAATAGGGAAGACTGTAGGGTACATGGGTGGCTCAGTGGGTTAAAGCCTCTGCCTTCAGCTCAGGTCATGATCTCAGGGTCTTGGGATTGAGCTCGCATCAGGCTCCCTGTTCAGCAGGGAGCCTGCTTCCTCCTCTCTCTCTGCCTGCCTCTCTGCCTTCCTTCTTGTGATCTCTCTCTCTGTCAAATAAATAAATAAAATTAAAAAAAAATAAAAACAGGAAAGACTGCAATCAGTCAAAGGTGCATGTTACAGTTTCTGGCATAAGCACTAAAAATTAAGAGATAACAAAAGGAAGCTATAACCAGTAAGCTAAAAGAGGGGAAACGAGGAAGATAAAAATACCTGAGTAATGCAAATTTCAAGGGGAAGAGAAGAGAAAAAGGAATGAAGAACTGATGGAACAAATAGAAAACTTAGAAAAATCAGTAATTACATTAAATGCAAAGAGATTAAATACTTCAGTGAAAGATGAAGGTTGCCAACTGGAACTAGAGTGCATAATGCTAAGCAAAATAAGTCAGTCAGAGAAAGACAAATACCATATGATTTCATTCATGTGTGGAATTTAAGAAACAAAACAGATGAACACAGGGGAAGGGAAGGAAAAACAAAATAAGATAAAAACAGAGAGGGAGGCAAATCCTAAGAGACTCAACAACAGGAAATAAACTGAGGGCTGCTAGAGGGGAGATGGGTGAGAGAATGGGGTAAATAGATGATGGGCATTAAGGAGGGCGCTTGTAATGAGCCCGGTGTTATATGTAAGTGATGAAACTAAATTCTGCCCCTGAAACTAATACTATACTGTATTAGTTTATATGTTAACTGTAATTTAAGTAAAATCTTGGGGAAAAAAGACTGCCATACTGTATAAAAATATAATGCCAACTATATATTTCCTTTTTAATAAATATTTTATTTTTTATTATTTATTATTTGAAAGAGAGAGACAGATGGTCACAAAGAGAGCACGAGAGAGCACAAGCAGGGAGAAGATGGAGAAGCAGGCTCCCGCTGAGCAGGGAGCCCGACTTGGGGCTCAATCCCAGGACCCTGGGATCATGACCTCAGCTGAGGCAGACATTTAACCAACTGAGCCACCCAGATGCCCTATATTTCCTTTTTTTTTTTTAGATTTTATTTATTTGACAGAGAGAAACACAGCTAGTGAGGGAAAAGAAGAAGGCGGAGTGAGAGAGGGAAAAGCAGGCTTCCCGCGGAGCAGGGAGCCTGATGTGGGGCTTGATCCCGGGACTCTGGGATTATGACCTGAGCCGAAGGCTTAATGACTGAGCTTAATGACTGAGGCACCCAGGTGCCCCCGTATCTCCTTTTTTTTTTTCCTTTAAAGATTTTATTTATTTATTTGAGAGAAAGAGTGAGAAAGAGCATAAAAGCAGGGGGGAGAGAAGAAGCAGGCTGCCTGCTGAGCTGGGAGCCAGACTTGGGGTTCAACCCCAGGACCCTGGGACCATGACCTGAGCTGAATACAGACGCCCAACACACTGAGCCCAACAGGCACCCGTACAAAACAAACTATATATTTCTTATAAAATATATACAATGATCATAAAGACGGATAAAGGTTGGAAGGATGCAAAAGATATATGTCTCTTAAATATTAACTAGAAGAAAGTTTGTGTGGCTGTATTAATAACAGAAGTATATATATATATATATATATATATATATTTTTTTTTTTTTTTTTTAAGATTTTATTTATTTGACAGAGAGAAACACAGCCAGAGAGGGAACACAAGCAGGGGGAGTGAGAGAGGGAGAAGCAGGCTTCCCGCCGAGCAGGCAGCCCGATGTGGGGCTCGATCCCGGGTCTCCAGGATCATGACCTTAGCCGAGGCAGTTGCTTAACCAACTGAGCCACCCAAGCGCCCCTTTAACAGAAGTATATTTTAAGGCAAAAGATATTATGAGATTAAAAATAGGGTATTTCCTAATTATCAAAGAGCCAATTTAACAGGAAGGCAATTGTATGTATGTATAATAACATAATCTCAGGATATTTGAGGTGGATATTGTGGGCGCTCAATACTGCCTGCTTACTGGGCCAGTGTACCTGTCCTTTAGCTGTTGTGAGAATTGGCTATTCATGGCTTATAGCTATCCCTTCTACAAAGTGTGCCCTTGGCTGAAAAGGAACTGTATCACACCACCTCCTGAGAGATAGAAAGATAGGAAGGGTCCACAGCACACGACTGACTGAGAGTGGGGTACAAAAAAGGTAATTTTCTTGTCTAAAGATGAGACTAGTGTATGATGCAATTTGCATTCCAGAGCTCCTCAGGGGATCAAACTGAAACTGACTCCAAATGAATCCACTTTTCCTCACTACTTCATTCTGGTTCCTTCACTTCCTTTCTCCTAAGAGCACTCTCTGATTTAATCATGTGAAGCGGAATAAAAATTCTTGTTTCAGGTTCTGCTTCTAGAGAATCTGACCAAACTATAAAAATGGGCTTCTAGAGTGGGATTACTCACTGAATGAATGGAACTGAAGGGCCCATCATTGGTGGGTAAATATTGTTATTCCCATGCGTGTTATAGCAGCGCAACTGCCAAGACTTGTGGTGAACTGAGACAGAGTGTAAGTGGAGAGTGCCTGAAGCAGTCACGAGAATGGCTCTCCTGCAGGAGACCCCACTGAAATGGACTTGACTGATGGCCATAACTGCTGCCCCTCTGGATCTACCGTCATGTTCCTAACAAGTCCACGCTTCCCCCAGGCTGCTCCTAGCAGGACCGAGCATGGCAATAGTACTAGTGCTGGCCTGTTCCTGCCTGACGAGGGACCCCTCTAGCAGGTGCCTAGCTCAGGAACTTCCCCTCATCTACACCAAAACTTTCCTAAAACTGTGCTGCAGTCTGAGGCTCACCCTACACAACACATCTTTTTCTCTCCCTTCATGGTTGTCAGTCCTGCAGTAGGGCCTCAGTGGTTTTCCCTGCCTCCTCTTGCTCCCTTCCCTTTATCTTTCACAGTATTTCCTCCAGCAAATCTGTGACACATCTAATCCCATCTTGGTGTCTGCTCTTTGAACTGTCACAGGGATGCACTAGCTGGCACAAGTTTCTCGTATTTGAAAAATATGCAGAAATAGTAACTAGGGGACAATGGAATCGGGGTGGCTGTTGCTATGCTCCACATATGGTTGAAGAGATACAATGACAGCCTCAAATATATTAACCATTAATTTAAAGCAAAGTGATAAAGTCAGAGAACCTTCTTAGCTTTAAAGAAACCCCTATTTCCTATGGCTGAAGAGCACAGGAAGCTGAAAACCAGCTGTTATTAAACAACCAGTTGTTATTAAGCAGTTCTTAATAAAACCAGTTGTGTGAATACACAACTTAATTGTTAACAGGGCAAAACTTCAGAGAAGGATGAATATATTCTATGACAAAGTCAGGGCTCTAAGAACTACTGAGTCTGGGATGGAATACCTACACTCACCTCTAGATTATCTTATATCCTCTGGGCAGTGGCAAGTGGCTTAGCTTGTTGGTCAGGGGCATGGGAGAATTAGGTACCAGGACTGGAAGACTAGAGACAGGGAGGTCTGAGGAAAAAACATGCAGACAGACCTACGAGTGTAACACATTAAGTGTGAAGACCTTTTCTCTTTTTATCATATGTGAATGGCCACTAGAGAATGTCCAAAGCAGAAGAGAGCATAAACAACCAAGTGGGAAGGATGATTTGGCCAGCACATGTCAGGCACCTCTGTCATTGGCCACCCAGTGCTTGGACAACGGGCTCATGAACAGAACGCCTATTGTGGCAAAGATGGAGGCTAATCAAGGACCAAATAGCATGGGCTCTCTCTCGCTAATGTCCATCTGGTTACTCCCACTGCCAAATGTCTGACCTGGAACAACAGAGAGCTCAATCCTAAGCTCTAGATATAGAATCATACCTTGAGGAAACCAATCAACTTTCTTCCTTGAAAAGGGGAACATTTCATCCTGACCTGGACTGACCCATATTCTCCTAAGTATTTGCTCTTCTTGCCTCCAGGGCTTCATCCAGCATCTCTATCCAAGGGCTCAGAGTATCTGGTGTACTAATGTGAAATTCTGTATAAATAGCACAGACCATGGGATTACTTCATGGCGAAGGAGATATGGTGGTGGACACATGACCACTAGATTCAGTCTCTGTCTCACATATCACACCATCCAGGAAGCTAACACCCTGATAGGCTGGTAGAAGGGCCCTGTGAAGGTACAACTAAAGTATAGCTTAGAGTTAATGGCCTGTGAGGATGAGTTCTGTTCTTCAGGATGCATAGAGTATACATTTTAAACCAATGCTTACCATTTGGTGTTGTGTTACAAACAGAAAGAATACATGGGTCTTGGAACTATGGAATGAAAGTATTGAGTGTCACCACTCACTAGGGTGCCCCCTTATCTACTTAGGGAATTATGTTTCCCTTCCTAACACCTTTAGGCTCTATAGGTATAGATGTTCTGATTTCCAGAGTAGGCATGCTTTCACCAGAAGGCACAATAAAAGGCCTTTAAACTTAATGCTCTGGCTACCATCCTGTCACTTGGACTCCTTATGCCTATAGACTAGCAGGCAAAGAAAAGAGTTATATTGATAAAACATCATTATGCTATATAAATGTGGTTACAAATAAGGGCAAATAGGAATACATTTGACACTCAGGTGATCTACTGGGACATATCTTGGTACTCCCATGCCCAGTTTAGGCAGTAAATGAGTAATATAGCAACCACAGCCTGCTAAGGTCATGGTTCCTAGAGTCTCACACCTCTTAAAGATGAGGGACTGAGTCATCCCAACAAGAAAGTCATTTAGATCAGTGAAGGTGCTAGCCAAATACGAGGGAAAACTAGAATGGCTGGTAAAGGAAGAAGGTGTTGAGGATTACTGTGTCCTTGGGACCAAATGTAGCTATGACAGTTTTCATGTGTCCTATTATCCTTCCTCCTACAAATTTTCCTAGAGATTGTGATCAACCAGACTCCTGTAAAAGCTATATCTAAATGGAATCAATTTAACATGAGAAACAGGTAGATCCCAGCATTGCAAGGGGTGGATTGTAATGGTTGTTGTTGTTGCCTCACTCAGAGCTCATCTGCAGCCTGCCATAAGAGTTGTTGACTGCTAAAGGTTCACAGTTGCTCCCTTCTACCGAGGATGCACTTCCACTGGGCTAGGAGGTTATACCCTGCCACAGGCACTGACTGACTGATATGGGAGTAAAATAGGGCAGCCCCTTTGCCTCAAGGTGGAATCAACTTCACGCTGCAATTTGAGCTTCAAAGTTCCTCACAGAATCAAAATGATACTGTCTAGTCAGGACTACATCCATGCTTGCTCTTTTCTGTTGTCCTATCTACTTCCTTCACTCCCCTTCTTCTGAAGGCATCCCTCCCTCAATAAATCACTTGTACAGAGTATTCCCCTCTTAGGTTCTGCTTCTAGGGAACCCAGCTCAAGAAAAAATGTAAAGAAAAAAACTGATGTAACTAAAAGAAGAAGCAAAGTAATAATCATAACCATAGAATTAACATACCTTTCTCAACTAATAGAACAAGCAGACAAAATATCAATAGGAATATAGAAGATCTGAAATCATGCTTGCTTCTAGGGAACTTAACTTGACTGAATTGACATATAGAGAACACCATCTCCAACAACTGCAGAATCCACATTCTTCTCAGCTGTGCTGGGACAATTACCAAAATAGACCATTTGCTGACCCATAATGCAATACTCAAGAAATTTCAGAAGACTAAAATTATACAGAATGTTCTCTGGTCACAGTGGAAATAAGGTAGAAGTCAATCACTGAAAGGTAACTAGAAAATGTTTTGTTTTAAGCAACATTTGGTTTTAAGCAATAATCTACAGATTAAAGAAATCATAATGGAAATTGGAAAATATTTTTGAAGTGAACAAGAACATAATTACAACCTATCAATTGTGAAAGTAGTGCCATTATTCACAGTAAATTTTTTATTTCAAGTTCCCTAGAAGCAAACAATATTCAACAGCATGAGACAGAAAGTTCATATTGCCGGCTAACCACCACTGGTTGAGACTACATTCACATCCACCATACTGATGGTAGCTGGTAAACCAAAATCCTGATGAAATAATTTCCCCATGGGTGAAACGAACAAAAGTCCAATTCAAGACAATTCTAAGGAAAACTGATGTCCATGATGAGAGATTCTGCTGTCAGAGGGACTACTGTGGGCTAAACTCTTCTGACCACTAAGGCACACATACATAAGGAATAAGCCTGCAGGCAAACTTCCATATGGTACCTTTCCTAGATAGTTCTTTCCAGAGCTCCATGGAAGTAGTTGCTTAGAAATTTCTGCCCAGCAGGCCATGATAAAAATATTTTATAGTTATGTTCTTGGTATGATAACTTTTCTCATATTAACTAACCAAAGGAAAAAAATCTACTTGGAATTCAACTTTTATTAATTATCCCCAAAGTCAGCACACATGAAAAAATTAGTGTTTATGGCTACATTAAAAAAAAATGAGGGGCATCTGGGTGGCTCAGTGATTAAGTGTCTGCCTTCAGCTTCAATCATGATCCCAGGGTCCTGGGATAGAGCCTGGCATCAGGCTCCCTGCTCGGCAGGAAGCCTGCTTCTCCCTCTCCCTCTGCTTGTGCTCCCTCTCTCACTGTGTCTCTCTCTGTCAGATAAATAAAATCTTAAAAAAAAAAAAAAGAATCAGGGTATGCCTGGGTGGCTCAGTTCATTAACCATCTGACTTTTGGTTTCAGCTCAGATCATGGCTCTGAGCTCAGCACAGAATCTGCTTGAGATTCTCTCCCTCTCCCTCTGCCTCACCCCTGCTCATGCATATGCACACACTCTCTCTCTAAAATGAAATATTTATAAATAAGTAAACAATAAGTTTATATGACATCTCTGTAATTAATCAGAGAACATTAATAATTTTATGGTGTTTTCAGTAAAAACAATGACCTCAGTATACAGCTGTAACCCATAAACCTCCCGGCATTTATATTTCTAGCACTTCAGGATGATAATGTATTACCAGTTGATGTTGAATATTCTCATGACGTTGCTTAAGAAGTTCTTCTGTCCTCTGCAAGAGACCGAATTCAGCTTTAAATTCAGCTATTATTTGATGCTTCTTTTTGAAAACTGTACTCTTGCTTCGAAGTTTACTGACATATCGTTTGAACTGTAAAAGAATACAACATATAACCTCATGAGTAGAAAAGTTATATATATACAACCTCAATGTACTAGAAAAACGTTATTGTCTCCTGTCCAACATGGGTATCACAAGTATATAATAGTAACATAGTTTCATTAGAAAACCTGGAAAGACTAACTGCTCAGTTAAAATATTTTGTGTAGATTTAAATTTTTGGACCCATCTAAATATTACAAATCCTTACATAAAAGTTATTTGTTTGGGGCTTTACAAATAAGGATTTAAAAAAAAAAACCAGAAACTCAACCCTATAGAAGTAAAAAGTTTAAAAAGGGAGGAGGAGGAGGAGAAGAAAAAGAGGAAACTAACTCTGGCTGTGATCTTATCATGATATCTCTCTCTTTTTTTAAAGATTTTATTTATTTATTTGACACAGAGAGAGAGAGAGAGAGAGATCACAAATAGGCAGAGCGGCAGGCAGAGAAAGAGGGGGAACCAGGCTTCCCACTGAGCAGAGAGCCCGATGTGGGACTCGATGCTAGGACCCTGAGATCATGACCTGAACCGAAGGGAGAGGCTTAACCCTCTGAGTTACCCAGACGCCCCATGATATCTCTTGCATGTTGTACTATTTTAGTAGCATTGCATCTACTGAGATTAATATAGCCAACCAGAATAGTTAACACTTGTAGCTACTATTTATCATTTAAGAAATGTACTGTTACTATATACACTAAGAAGCATCTGAGACTTTGGGATGAAACTCATCCCAAATCTTAAAAAGCTAAGAATATTCCAAGTTAGTGAGAGCTTAATTCAGCTACCTACCTACTAACGATATAAAGTTATAACTACTCTAATGGAAAGACCCCACTATTAAGTAATAGCAACTATAGTTTGGAAAAACAAATGAAATGAATAGGAATTAAAAGAACTCATTTGATAAACAGTATTTACTATTACATACTAGGCACTGGGCCATACACAGAGAATACAACTCTAAACAAGATCCTCAAAAGTCCTGCCCTCACCAAGATTAAGAAAATAGTGGCAAAAACAAACATTGAACTGATGTTTACAATCATGGCGAACATTATGAAGAAGTAAAGCAGTCAGGAGTTTAACCTGGGTTGGGATGAAGGCAAGAAAGGTAGGTCTTAGGATTTAGGGCAGGTGGATTATGGCAAGCTTCTCAAAATAATTAGATATGAACTAAGACTAAAGAAGTAAGAGTGTGTTAGAGGAAGGAGGAAGAGGCAAAGAAGAACATTCCAGGTAGAGGAAACAGAAGGTGTAAAGATCCTGGCTCATTAAAAGTATTGCTTGATATAAGAAGCAAATGCCAAAAGCAAATGTGAGAAATTGTATGGTATTTCTGAAACAGAACATAAGACTTAAAAAAAAAAGTTCTTCCTCTTATGTACCATTGTACTAATAATTTTCAGATTTTTAAAAAAGATTTTATTTATTTATTTGACAGAGAAAGAGATCATAAGCAGGCAGAGAGAGAGGAGGAAGTAGGTTCCCCGCCAAGCAGAGAGCTCAGTGTGGGCCTTAATCCCAGGACCCTGGGACCATGACCTGAGCCGAAAGCAGTGAGCTAACCCACTGAGCCACCCAAGTGCCCTTCAGATTTTTTTAACTACATAAAATAATTTTTCTCCCTGCTCTATACTTTTATTAACTACACTATAAAGAAAATTTCCAAGTAAGAATTTGGCCTATTATATTTAAGTACATTACTTCAAAACAAAATAAGCTTCCATTTTACCTAATACAAGGTAATTTTTTGGAAATTTTTATTTTTTTAAATATTTATTTTAGAGACAGAAAGTATAAGCAGGGGGAGGATAAAAGATGGAGGGAGAGGGAAAAAGAGTCTCAAGCAGACTGTGCTGAGCATGGAACCTGATGTGGGGCTCAATCTCATGACCCCAAAATCATGACCTGAGCCAAAATCAAGAATCGTATGCTTAATGAACTGAGCCACCCAGGCGCCCCATTACTTTTATTATTTATAAAATTACTTGTAACTCCTCTCAAGTTAGCCTTTAAAAGGACTGGGTACTAAAAAGGCTATGATGCTCAAAGAATTACTTTGTGGGGGAATCTGGGTGGCTCAATACATTAAGTGTCCAACTCCCAGTTTCAGCTTAGCTCATGACCTCGAGATCATGAGATCCAGTGCCACGACAGGTTCTGTGGTGGGCGTGGAGAAGGCTTAATTAAGATTCTCTCTCTAGGGGCGCCTGGGTGGCTCAGTTGGTTAATCGACTGCCTTCGGCTCAAGTCATGATCCCAGAGACCCGAGATCGAGCCCCGCATCAGGCTCCCTGCTCGGCGGGAAGCCTGCTTCTCCCTCTCTCACTCCCCCTGCTTGTGTTCCCTCTCTGGTTGTGTTTCTCTCTGTCAAATAAAAAAAATCTTTTAAAAAAAAAAAGATTCTCTCTCACTATCCCTCTGCCCCTCCCTCTCTAAATAATAATAATAATAATAATAATAATAATTACTGTATTGTTGAAATTTTGGAAAACAGAAAAACGGGAAAAATTCACTCAAAGCCACTATTCCAAGGCAAGTTCTACTACAATGTTGCTATTTTTCCTTCTAATTTTTAAGGCTGAACATAAGAGCAATAATTCAAAATTGCAAGGTAGTAAAATAGGAAGCACAGCATGTCTATAACTTGGGTGATTTTTTTTCCTTAAAGACTTGATTTTTCAGTACAAAGAAAGTCCTCAATAACAGTAAGATTAAAAATTCTTCACATAAAAATAACCGTCTAATTCCTAGTTCAGACATCTTTTAAAACTTGACTTCAACTTTGAAAGAAATGGAGAACCCACTGTGTTTTAATAGAAGGAAGTTCAAAATATTTTTCTATCCATGATTAACTTAGTTTTAATAGTAAGAAATCCAGCCCACCCAGGGCAAATTATCAGTGGCTGGTACAGGAATGGTTTAAAATTTTAAGTCATACCAATGTACCTGAGTCCAATAACGTGCGATTTTTCCTTTTAAAGAATAAATGTGTAAGCCTGACATAACCACAGACTCAGAATCCCTAGAGTAACTATATGTTCTATTAAAAGTGTCCTGGGCAAAGTGCCCAAATGAAATCAACCCTGTTCATCTGCTATCTTCTGTATTATCTAGGCCAATTTTTCCCTTTTTTATCTTGCTGTGCTCCAGAATGATTTTTAAAGGCTAAAAGCTATAAATATTTTTGGTGGAAGAACAAACCCACCAATTACTCAATATGCTCTACGCTAACTGGTTATTATTTGACATTCACAGGACAAACTACCTAAAGGAAGGGTAGTCTCGGCCAGATTAATGATGGTTATGTACAATTAAGCAATAGGTGGCCATCAAAGCACTCTAAGGGATCTACTATCCTGGATGAGTTCGAGGAAAGAAAACACATCATCAAATGTTTTTCCTCCACTGGAAGTTTCCTCTCACTATCATCTAGGTTTTAGGTTATTTCTGAATTTTCAAGTTATTTAAAAAATGATGACTATATTGAAGCTAAAACTTCAGAAACATTTTTTTTAAGATTTCTTATTTATTTATTTATTTTTCAGAGAGAGAGAGACAGGGGAGAGGGAACACAAGCAGGGGGAGTGGGAGAGGGAGAAGTAGGCTTCCCGCCAAGCAAGGAGCCTGACTAGGGGTTCTATCCTAGGTTCCTGGGATCATAACCCAAGCCAAAGGCAGACACTTAACGACTGAGCCACCCAGGTGCCCCCAGAAACATTTTTAGCAATGTCTATGGGACATACTTCCAGAAATGTTAAGAGGGAAATAAGGTTTTGATATATTTTGTCAAACTGCCCTTCAAAGGCTATTTACAGTACTTTTAATAATTGTCACCTTGATAATTAAAAGTTTTTTACTTTTTATTTGCATTTCTTTATTAAGAAAATTCACTTTTTTGTCATGTTCATTATTCATCTGGGGGAATTTTTAAAAATGATTTGCCTGTCTCTGGCCCACTTTTTTATTGGAGCTTTTAATTTTTCCTATGGATCTGTAACAGGGTTTCTCAAACTTTTTGGCCTCAGGAACACGTTTATGTATTTTTAAAATTATTAAAGCTCTCAAAGGGATTGTGTTTATGTAGACTGCTTCTATGGCTAATATGAGGGAAAATAATACAATTTTTGATTAATGGACCCCTTACTTCATAACATATAAAAATCAATTCTAACTGGATTACAGTCTTAAATGTGCAAGATAAAACTAAATATCTTTTAGAATATAAAAAAATAATCACCGTATCTTTGAGATAGGAAAGGATTTCTTTTTTTTTTTTAAGATTTTATTTATTTATTTGACAGAGAGAGATCACAAGTAGGCAGAGAGAGAGAAGGAAGCAGGCTCTCTGCTAAGCAGAGAGCCCAATGCAGGCCTCAATCCCAGGACCCTGAGATCATGACCTGAGCCAGAGGGAGAGGCTTTAACCCACTGAGCCACCCAGGCACCCAGGAAAGGACTTCTTAAACAAGACACAAAAAGCACAACTGAAAACAGATGATCAATAAACTTATTAACTTAGCTAAAATAAAAAACTTTTGTTCATCAAAATATATATTAAGAGATCAGGAATATAAATCACAAGTTGAAAGAGCATATTTGTAACACACTAAACCAATCAGGGATTTGTATCCAAAATATATAAATTAAACCTCTAGGTCAATAAATGAAAGACAAATAATCCAATAGAAAAGTGGATAAAATACTTGAATAGTCACTTTGCAGAAGAGAAATCCAAGATGGCCAATTAACATATTAAAAGATGCTCAGCCTCATTAGTAATCAGTAATACAAAGTAAAATCACAGTAAGATACTGGTTTTGTGTGTGTGTGTGTGTGTGTGTGTGTGTGTGTGTGTGTGTGTGTGTGTTTAAAGATTTTATTTGACAGAGAGAAACACAGCGAGAGAGGGAACACAAGCAGGGGGAGTGAGAGAGGGAGAAGCAGGCTTCCTGCCGATCACGACCTGAGCGGAAGGCAGTCGCTTAACCAACTGAGCCACCCAGGTGCCCCAAGATACTGTTTTAACATCCACCCAATTAGCACAAAGAAGTCCTTCAATATTAAGTGTTGATGAAGATATGGAGGAAGTGGAACACCTGTATACCATCGGGAGTGGAAGATTTATGACTCAGGACAACAGTTTGGAAAACACTTCATTTCTACTTCAGTTGACATTGTGCTCACCCTATGCCCCAGCAACTCCACTCCAATGAACAGCAGGGCTCCTCAAACCTACCTATGGTGATGGAAAGGTTTTTTAAAATTTCAATCATTTGTGAAGTGGACACTTAAATAAAACAATGAAAATATTCAGGAAACATCACATTACTATAAATGTTTCTAAATGCTTCTGCTCAACTTGTATGGTCGTGGACTACATAACTAAGAGTTTATGGGCTAGAACGGGACTTCAGACAACTCTTTGAATGGAACTGCTCCAGAGCAGAGCTTCATAAATGTGGTATGTTCCAGTGCACTCATGTGGCACAAATATTAAGTGTATGCCAAGATATTAATCCACTAAGACTTAGCAGCAGCTGGGCAAGATATTATAAAGTGCTCCCAAGCCAGTCACCCTTAGCTATAAGCAGCCTTGTCTTTTTACCTCAGTATGCTAAACAACAATCAATTTTTTTAAGTGTCATATTGTGAAGTTAAACACTGCTCTGGAGAAATTCTATTCATAGTCACATACATAAGAATGCTGACAGATACACAGCAATAACAAAAAACTGGAAAACAGGCCACAACAAATTGTTGTATATTCAACTACATATATACAGTGAAAGTAAACAAATTTAAGTTCAAGAAATAATGTAGACCAAAACAAGCAAGTTACAGAATATACAGTATGCTTCTAGTAGTACTGCTTAGGAAAATTAACAATAAATAGGGATACAAATATGTGGTTGAACAGTAAGAGTCAGAGAATGACAAATACCTAACTTGAGATGATACCTAACTTGAGATGGTGGTTACCTCTGACAGGGGTAGAAATCAAATAGGATAAAGGAGAGGCATACGGTGAACCTCAAAGGTTCTTTTTTTAAGCTGAGTGCTAAGTGTATATATATATATATATTCATCATATATTCATCATCTCACTGTTCATTACTCTCACTCTTTTTTTTTTTTAAGATTTTATTTATTTGACAGAGAGAAACACAGCTAGAGAGGGAACACAAGCAGGGGAGTGAGAGAGGGAGAAGCAGGCTTCCCGCCGAGCAGGGAGCTCGATGCCGAGCTTGATCCTGGGTCTCAAGGATCATGACCTGAGCCGAAGGCAGATGCTTAACGACTGAGCCACCAAGGCGCTCCACTGTTCTTTACTCTTCACATATAATAGACACACACACACACACACACACACACACACACACACACAGTCACCTTTACTTAACACATTTTTAAAAATTAACCATTTTGAAAAGTAAATATACATTAAAGAATCAATATTGAGGGTCCCAAATCTAACCAATGAGTTCCAGAAGAACAGAATTTTTAAAAAAGATTTTATTTATCTATTTGACAGAGAGAAAGAGGGAGTGCAAAAGCAGGGAAAGTGGCAGGCAGAGGGAGAGGGAGAAGCAGGCTCCCTGATGAGCAGAAAGCCAGGCTCAGGGCTCGATCCCAGGATCCTGGGATCATGACCTAAACTAAAGGCAAAAGCCTAACTGACTAAGCCACCCAGGCACCCCCAGAATTTCTTTTAAAGAATAGGAATAATACCAGAAAATCTCCCAGAACTGAAGGATATAAAATAAGATTCTAAATTGAAAGGACCAATAGAGTTCCCAGCTCAATGAAAGAGGAAAATATTATTTAAGCCCACAACCTTAAAAATTTAGAAAATCAGAGGTAAACAGAGAATCCCAAAAGTTTCAAGAAGAGGTAAAATAACAATAGAAACAATAAAAGGTCACATCAAAGGACTTGAAATTAAAATAGCCTCAGATAGCAACACTGAATACTGGAAGACAACAGAACAATGTCTTCAAAATTCTCAGGGAAAAAGATTTTCAACCAGAATTCATCACTCAGTCAAACTATCAATCATGTGGAAGGAAGTAAAGACAAGATGGAATAAAAAAGATGGAATAAAGATAGTTTCACACAAGCAAGATCCTCAAAAATGTACCTTCCAAGTTTCTCCTTTTCAGGAACATTCTCTATTACAACAAGGAAATAAACTAAGAAAGAGAAGACTTGGGATGTGGAAAGCAGGGGATTCCAAACAGGAAAATGGTTAAAGAAATTTCCAGGATGATGAAATATGAAGTCCTAGAGTTCACAGCAAGCCTACAGTTCACAGTAAGTCTAGAGATAAATCTTCTGACCGAAACAGAAGAATGAGAGGGATTCCAAAGAGACTACACCTAGGTTTATAAAATATAATTAATAGATTACTGTATATGAACATATGCCATATTAAGATAAACTGTACAGTTCTATCAGAAAGTCTGGAGCTGAGTGGGTGACAGATACACGAAAAGACTAAGCAAACAAAAATAAAACAATGAGGTCGGTATTCATTTTTTTAAAGTATAAAAGAAAGGATATGGGTATGTAATCATAGTTTACTATGTGGCTCAGCTGTAAACTATATTTCTACAATATCATAATGAATATAATAAATAATTTAACCAAAAATTATAGTTACATTGGGAGGCTCTAATGGAAAGTGTAAGGCTAAATCCTTATTTCTTGTGATAGTATATCCAAAATTGAAAAAAAAAATTTTAAGTTTCAGCACAAACATGTTATTTAGAAATACAGAAGTAAATACTACAAGAAACAACTAAAGACATTAAGAGTGGTTGCCTCAAGGAAGAATGACTTGGGAATGTGAAAGGGGATTATTATTTCCATTATGAGCTTTGTAGTACTGTTTTACTTTTTTTTTTTTTCTGATGTTTTCTTTTTAAACTACATATTTGTATCGATCGAAAAAAGTGTAATTAAATTAAAAATACAACCCACCTCAAAGAGAGCCCATCACCAACAAAAACCTAACAGCTGACAGATTTTATTTTGAATAGACTTTGAGTATTAAAAATTGAATTTACTCATAATTCCATGTTATAACAATTTCTATAAGCAAAAATAACAAATAATCTCATTTAGAACTCATTAAAACATCCCAGGAGTAGTATAACAAGGTCACAGAAGCAGTTTTGAGCGGTGTTAAGATCATGGAGTTGGAGAAACGTAATTTCAAATCCTGGCTCCACCATTTAAAGTGACCTTAAGCAATTAGTGTTTTGTCTTTATATAAGCAATTCAACTGAAATTTTTTTTAAAAAAAGAGGTAACAATACTTATCTCCGACTGATATGAAGATGTATGTAAGGCAATTAGCACAATGCCCAGTGTAGCATTCAGTAGGAGCTATCATTGTTATAAGTAATTATGCCACAATGGTTTAATAAAATAAAGCAAATTCTTGGGGCGCCTGGGTGGCTCAGGTGTTAAGCATCTGCCTTCGGCTCAGGTCATGATCCTCGAGTCCCAGGATCCAGTCCTGCATCAGGCTCCCTGCTCAGGCCAGAAGCCTGCTTCTCCCTCTCTCACTGTGTTTCTCTCTGTCAAATAAATACATAAAAATCTTAAAAATAATAAATAAAATAAAGCAAATTCTTGACCTAAACATCTGCTATTATTGAGAACCATAACTGCCACCATATAGTAGCAACTCTTGAAAATACTTTATTACCATGTAAAGAACTTTTAGAACCTCTAAGGATCAAAACACACAATATTACCATTAAGGAGTGAAGGATTATTTGTTCAAAATAAAACTGGTAGTTTTAAAATAAAATCTATAAAATATACTAAAATTTTATAAAAATTGAATATTAGATAATGATTAATAATATCTGTCATTCTGTTTGAATATAGTTAAGGAGTACCTAAAAAATAAGAGATGATTACTGTTTCTTCTAAATAGTAAAGAAAAAAGAAATGTCAAGTAATTAGACTAAGAAGAGTAAAAATCTAAGTGTGATGGACGCTTTTTAGAACTAAAATAAAATATTACTACTGCAAGCAATTACAAATCTATATACTCTGAGTATAACTATGTAAAATTTTGTGCATGTGTATACACACACATACACCATTTATAAGCCAAGACTGAGAGAGAATTAAGAAATCACAATAACTGTTGTATTGGGCAGATAGAGTTATGAGTGAATTTTTTGGGGCTTAGTTTTTAAATACTTAATTTTTGAAGTATTTTAAATCTTTAAAATATTTTAAACTGAGCCTGGGTGGCTCCGTCGTTAAGCGTCTGCCTTTGGCTCGGGTCATGATCCCGGAGTCCCAGGATGGAGCCCCATGTCGGGCTCCCTGCTTGGCGGGAAGCCTGCTTCTCCCTCTCTCACTCCCCCTGCTTGTGTTCCCTCTCTGGCTGTGTTTCTCTCTGTCAAACAAATAAATAAAATCTTTAAAAAATTATAATAATAATAATTTTTAAAGGAACTCTGGCATAGGAAATAAGCAACAAATTCTTGGAACATTAAGGAAAAGCTTTCTATAGTGCCCTATAGCATGTTAATAAAGCAGATTTGTCATTAAAGTGAACAAAGCTTGTCACTGTGCAGGAGGGCCATTAGAGCAGCTATTACTCATCATTTGGACCAATATACATTTGTAACCTAAATCTGTCATTTACAAAAGAAGAGCCATCATTTTAAATGCTGAGATCAATAAGATTAAAGCTTTAGAGAGCTAGCTTCTAGCTTCAGAACTAATTTTACAGATTCCTTTGTATCAAAATGGAATTTGCCAAATGTTCTTTCTCTTTTTATCCATTTAATATGTTTTAGAACCTTTAATAGTAATGATCAAAATCTGAGCTAGTTTTTTAAATGAACAAAGCAGCTTATTTCCTTAAGTATATAACCATTTACAAATGCTTTTCAAGCTTATCTGGAACTCCAAAGCCTTATTAGATTCCAGGCATCATTCTGGATATTTATGCGGAAACAAGCATCTCTCTGCTCCTGCTGCAAATTTTCCACCTAAGTATCTGCCATGAAAACTATTTCCACAGTAATTAGCTGTGAGGACCTTACAAGACAACCATAAAATAAATACTTTATATTGTCAAGAACTACAAAAATCTATTTTTTTGAAAAAGCACTATTTCCCTTTTACAGAGAAGGAAACCTATAGAGAAATTAATACAACTTATCAAATTTAAGCAAATTGGGAAAACTGGACTAGAATGAGTACTTTTGTCCTCAAATCCTGTTAGTCCAATATGCATGCTATTTTCCATTTCTTAATTAAATCATATTTTTGTCAGTTACTTCATCAAATGATTTTTTAAAAAGATTTTAGTTATTTATTTGATAGAGAGAAACACAGCCAGAGAGGGAACACAAGCCGGGCAAGTGAGAGAGGGAGAAGCAGGCTTCCTAAAGAGCAGGCAGCCCGATGCAGGGCTCGATCCCGGGACTCCGGGAACATGACCTGAGCGGAAAGCAGATGCTTAAAGACTGAGCCACCCAGACGGACGCCCTCATCAAATGATTTTTAAGCATGGAAAACTACACAAAAAGGCCCAAGAGATTTAGGTGGTACGTGAGATAACACCGAGTGTTGAAGAGTAGCATGAATATGCCCAATAACCACAATTTTTTTCACCCGTTTTTCAGTGTCTTCTATTCTGTTTGAATTCAGACTTGTAGAAAACTGTAAAAGGCTGTCTCTTCATGGTATGCTCCAATAAATCATTTGGAGTCCCTGAAGTCTGGTCTCAGATATTTGTTTTAAGGCAAGAAAAAAATGTTTCAAAGCAATCTTTGTTTTCTATTAAAATGATAGTCTTTTTGAATCACCCATCATAACTAGTGCCAACTATTATACTATTCTAATCTTTTTTTTTTTTTTAAGATTTTTATTTATCTATTTGACAGAGAGATCACAAGTAGGCAGAGAGGCAGGCAGAGAGAGAGAGGAGGAGGCTCCCCACTGAGCAGAGAGCCCGATGCAGGCCTCAATCCCAGGATCCTGAGATCATGACGTGAGCCGAAGGCAGAGGCTTTAACCCACTGAGCCACCCAGGCGCCCAATGCTATTCTAATCTTTTGCAACATGTATTAGGTTTTTAACTTTAAGTGACAAAATTTTGGGGTGCCTGGGTGGCTCAGTTCGTTAAGCATCCGACTCTTGATTTCGTCTCAGGTCATGATCTCGGGGTTCTAGGATCAAGCCCCCGGCTGGGCTCCACACTCAGCGTGGAGTCTGCTTAAGATTCTCTCTCCCGCTGCCCTTCCCCTTTGTGCTCACTTCCATTCTCTCTCTCAAATAAATAGATCTTTTTAAAAAAATTTAAAAATAAATTGAAAATTTTACCAATTCAAGCATAAGCAATGTAATTACCTATAAATAGTAGTGGATAGCTAATTGCTAATTCTTTTGCAAGAGTCTATAATAAGCAATAAGATATGCTGGTAGAAATCTGTCTTAAATGAAACTTGTGGCACAGGAACATCCATCTGTGAAACATAGTTAATCACGATCCAAGGTCTCTATGCTTCTATTATAAATCAAATCACCACTGCACAGCTGTTACTATATTAGAGATAATGGATTTTTCAACTGCTGTCCAAGCAGTTAACTCTCAAAACATTTTGCTATGAAAAGTTTTCAAATTTTGGGTTGCAACTGTGGCCTTACCTAGATTGCATACATAATACACTGTTTCTATTACAGTGAATTGAGCCAAATGTATTTATTCTGTTTTGTTCCATCTCTTGGGAAATTTTAGGGGCCTCGGGTCCTGCTATGAACTCTAAAGAGTGTAATGTGATTTGAAAGGTTCTAAAAATATCGCGGGTTTGCCTGGGCTCACTTAGAAGGGTGGATGATTCAATTACAAGTGTCAAAATTTGATTCCTAATTTTTCGGGATCTGACAGCTGCAGCAAACCTTGCCAGGATTCCCTTATCTTCACTGTGCTTCTCTTTGAAGTATTTAAAGAAGATTTCATAATCTCTGCAATTTAGCTCTAGGTTTTCTATCAGGAGCTGCAGAATGAATTGGTGGGATCTTTCTAAAGCTTCTTAGAAACATTATTTGACCAAGCACAATTTTAAAGCAGTCGTAACTGCAAAACAGGTGAGCTTCCTGTAATGGTTAGGGAACAAAACACAACGGACTCTATACTCATACACCATTAACCAGGAGTGACCTTTCAATGCATGAAGTGCCAACAGAACCTTAACTAAAGGTTCATTTGTTGCTATAAAAAAGTTCAGACCCTGGGGCGCCTGGGTGGCTCAGTCATTTGAGTGACTGACTCTTGGTTTCTGATCAGGTTGTGATCTCATGGGTGATCGGATTGAGCCCTGCATTAGGCTCCATGCTTGGCAGTGAGTCTGCTTGAGATTTTTCTCCCTCTGCCCCACCCCCAACCCCTCTAAAATAAATAAATAAATATTAAAAAAAAAGTTCAGAACCAAAAGGCATGCATTCATTTGAATGATGACTCTAGGGAGGGTACCAGCACTGCATCACCAGGGCTGATTTTTCTGTTTGCTTTTTCAAATAATGAAAGCAGGGATTTGAATATCAAAATGACTAAGTGGGAAAGATCAATAGCTATGTGGGACTACTACAGGAAATACAGGCTCTCGTCTTTGCTCTTCCATTAAGGGAGAGAGTCATCACACTCAGATTGCTGTCTATGAAATAGCAAAATTTATACTTACCAAAGAATTAATGGAGGCTAACAGATTAAATAGATAAGTTGGGTTTGTGGTCAGGTATCTAAAAATAACTTAATCTGGGATGACTGGGTGGCTCAGTCAGTTAAGTGTCTGCCTTTGGCTCAGGTCATGATCCCAGGGTCTGGGATCAAGTCCTGAATCTCGTTCATTGCTCAGTAGGGAACCTGCTTCTCCCTCTGCCTGCTGCGCACTCTCTCTCTCTCCCTCTCTCTAACAAATAAATCTTTAAAAAAATTTCTGGGTGATGGACATTGGGGAGGATATGTGCTATGGTGAGGTGCTGTGAATTGTGTAAGACTGATGAATCACAGACCTATACCCCTGAAACAAATAATACTTTATATATTAATAAAATTTTTAATTAAAAAATAAAAATAAAAATAACTTTATAGAATGAAATATACAACTACAATTAAGACAAAGAATTAATATAAATAATTTTTCCTATCAGCTGAAGCCTACCAAGAAGTGCCAAGACATTTTTTTAATATTGTCACTTTTCCTATGAAAAACATACATATACCTTAGATTACATTATGTACTTTCAGATTTCCACACATTTACTAAGTGCCTGCTACATGCCAGGTATTAAGTAAATGATGGTGAACAAGAGATAAGCCCCTGCCACTGTGGAGCTTACTGCTTTCTTAGGGGAAGCAGAAAATGAACAAGTGATCTTAAGTGTGTTGTATGTTACAACACGCAGGAACAGAGTGCTATGGGAGTACATTTCAGGGGTCATGGGGTGTGCGCCCAGAGAACAATAACAGGGTTTTATTATGGAAGACATGCTCTTTAGTTAAGTTCATTATATTATCTTAAAAAAAATCATACTGACTTCAGCAATCTTTTATTAACACCTTAGAGTCAAATATATGACCATTAACTACTATACTTTGCTATAATACTGTGCTTCTGTCTCTTCTCACACTGAATCCTGCATAAAGTTAGATAATTCTATGCAAACATTTTAAAAGCACTCCAAATTATGGAAAACTAAGGTCACTTATTTTAATACTTAAATCCTGTCCAAATAATTCAAGTTATCATAACTTATAATAACTGCAATTATTTGCATCTAGAAAGTCCTAAGAGAAAACCACATGAGGATTCTAACTTAGAAGGGAAATTTGGGGGTCATACGGTAATTCTGAGTTTGCCTTTTGAAGAATTGTCATACTGTTTTTTACAGCAGTTACACCACTTTCTAGACAAGGAACCTGAGGCACAGAGCAGTTTAGTAACACGTTGAGGCTGAAGAGCTGATAGGTGGCAGAGAAGAGATGTGCACACAGGTGCTCTGGCTCCAGAGCTGATTCTTTTAACATCTACAGAATTCTTTCAATGTCCTCATTTACTGACATGGAAAAATCTCCAAGACATTTTATTTTATTTTATTTTATTTTTTTAAAGACTTTTTATTTATTTGACAGAGAGAAACACAGCCGGAGAGGGAGCACAAGCAGGGGGAGTGAGAGAGGGAGAAGCAGGCCTCCTGCTGGGCAGGGAGCCCAATGTGGGACTCGATTCGGGGTCTCTGGGATCAGGACCTGAGGCAAAGGCAGTTGCTTAACCAACTGAGCCACCCAGGCGCCCCTCCAAGACATTTTATTAAAAACAAGTTGAACAATACACACAGTATAAAACTATTTACATTTTTACAAACCCACAAAACAGTATTATCTATGTCTATCTTTAGAGAAAGGACTGAAAGGATAGGATACACAAAACTGGAAGCAGCAGTTTGTCTCTGGTAAAGGGACTGAGGGACTCGGATTGGGGGTGGGAGGCAGTCAAGGAAGACTTTTACTTTGTGTGTGTTGATTTTCATACCATAAGAATGTATTCAAATCTTGCTTGTATAATCGGATTTTCTAAGATTAAAAAAACTCCAAAACATTGATCCAGTCCAATCTTTTTTTCTAGTAAATGCACACATTACTTCTACAATGCCCCTCATCCAGCTTCTGTCATAATATTTTAAATGGTGGAACACTCTACTTCACCAAAGCAGCCTGCTTCACTACTCAAGAAAGCTTAAGTTGTAGAAAAATTTCCTTATACTCAATCAAATATTTCTTTCTCACCACTGGCCCTAAGTCTGCCTTCTGTCAAACACACAAGAATACTAATCTATCTGTGTAAGGGGTCCCCAAGACCATCCCTAGGTCCAGTGATTTGCTAGGAGGACTCAGAGAACTCAGCATATAATCATATGCTTGGCAATGCTTTATTACAGTGAAAACATAAAAGCAAAACAAGCAAAGGGAAAAGGCACAGGGGGTGAACTCCACAGGAAGCCAGGGGCAAGCTTCCAAGAGTCTTCTCCCTTAATTCTTCCGCAGTGAGTTATAACAATATGTGCGACATGCTGCCAACCAGGCAAGATTAGAGACTCGGCACCCAGACGTTTGGTCTGGTCATGGAGGCATACTCTCTGCCTAGCCCTTACCAAAAGTCCAAGGTCTGAGAAGCAAAGCAGGTGTTCAACATAAACCACATTCTTTGTATATACAGCTAAGGTAGAGTGAGCAATTCTTATCAGGGAATGGTGGAAATCTTTCTAAATTCCAATTTCCTAGAGGCTAGCCAAGGGCCAACCTTTATCCTAGACTTTCTTTCTTTTTCTTTTTTTTAAGATTTTATTTATTTATTTGACAGAGAGAGAGATGAAAAGTAGGCAGAGAAGCAGGCAGAGAGAGGGGAGGAAGCAGGCAGAGAGAGGGGAGGAAGCAGGCTCCCTGCAGAGCAGAGAGCCCCATGCGGGGCCTCGATCTCAAGACCCTGAGATCATGACCTGAGCCGAAGGCAGAGGCTTGACCCACTGAGCCACCCAGGTGCCCCTGCACCCTAGACTTTCTAAGAAGAGCAGGTTTGAGTCTAAAACTTAATAAACTCTTTTTTATGCACACCATCCTCTCTATAATCCTTTTGAAATTTAAATGCAATTCTATTATGCCTTTGTTTTTTTGTTCTCAGTTAATACATAATTCTTTCTATGAAAATTGCCAGAATTTTCATGCATTTTGGTCACCTTCATCTGGACTCCACCTTGACTATGTCCTTGTTAAAACATATGGCAAAAATGCAAGATAGTATTCCAGGCATAACTGTTACATTTTTATTAATGGAGTATAATAACTTGTTTTCTAATGCTACATTACTCGTGGGTGGTATGTTGAGATGGCAGACAAAACATCAATCCTACAACATTGTGCTCATTATCTTGTTAATGGCATTTTGTTTGTTTCAGCACAATGCTCCTGCCTTCCAAGATGACGTTGAACCCTATTTCTATCCTCTCTTAGGCTGACTATTCCTTCTAGCTTCCTGTCGTATAAAAATTATTAAGGGTTCTGGAAGGAGACCACCTCAATTCAAATCATGACACTACTACTTACTACCCATGTGTAAGTTAGCCAAATCCTCTGTGTGACTCAGTTCCCGTATCTGTAAAAACTAGGAAGAATGACCATAACTATCTCTTAGAGTTATTCAATGAAGTAAATGAGATGATGTATACAATAAGCCTAGGATGATGTCCGGCACACTGTAAATGCATAATAACCATTAACTATTAATTAGTCTAAATTATTTATAAGAATAATAGGTTGGTATCAAGGACAAAGCTTCATGGCATTTTGGGGTAACTTCTCTTAGAGATGACAGCATTCAAAATTCTTTGAGAGTATTGATTTAACTAGATTTATATTGAGTTTTTTTTAAAAACTCATTTCTTTATTTGACAGAGAGAGAGAGAGCAAGAGCACAAGCAGGAGGAGCAGCAGAGGGAGAGGGAGAAGCAGGTTCTCCCTCAAACAAGAAGCCCAATGCTGAGCTCAATCCTGGGAGCGATTCAAGGACCCTGGGATCATGACCTGAGCCAAAGGCAGTTGCTTAAATGACTGAGCCAACCAGGCGTCCCTATACTTAGTTATTACATACTAAAATCCAGTATAAAAAACCTCAAGAAAGAAAAGACATTCATTATCATCAATTTTTAGTTATGTTAAGAGATTATAGTCTCTAAATTTAACCTCCTTATCACCTACCAAATGGGGGTGTGAAGAGAAAGAAATCAAGATAGACTAGACAGACTGGTAAGAAAACCTCTACCGGGGCGCCTGGGTGGCTCAGTTGGTTAAGTGACTGCCTTCGGCTCAGGTCACGATCCCGGAGACCCGGGATCGAGTCCCACATCGGGCTCCCTGTTCGGCAGGAAGCCTGTTTCTCCCTCTCTCACTCCCCCTGCTTGTGTTCCCTCTCTGGCTGTGTTTCTCTCTGTCAAATAAATAAATAAAATCTTAAAAGAAAACAAAAAAGAAAACCTCTACCACTGAGAAGATAATTTCAACAGTTCAAGAAATTCCTACCCATGTCAGAAGTCTGGCACAATAAGAGATAAACACATTCCTGTGCCTACTGCCATTATTATTATTATTATTATTTTAGAGATTTGACCTCCAAAAAGAAAATGACAAAGGAATATAAATTACTATATGTATACTATTTGTCATATTTATCCTTATTAACACAGTCACATTCCTAAATTTTTCCAAGAAAAAATTAATCAAACAACCACATATGGATAATCAAGGAATGAAGGTTTACATCCAAACAAAAGGCTGCTGTACAGCTTCTAGTGAGCTACCAGTTAGTGACTGTCCGACCTGAGTTTGTTCCCTACTCTGCAACTCACTAACTGTGTGACTGTAGGCAAGTTACCTAAATTTCTCTAAGCCTAGTTCCCCCATCACAAAATGGAGATAATATTTACCTTACAGGTTTTTTTGAGAGGATGAATTAGGATATGTTGCATGTGTGTTTTACCATGGTTAAACATACACAGTATAAAATTTATGCTTTGAACCATTTTTAACTGTACAGTTCTATGGCATTAAGTGTATTCACATCATTGCACAACCATCATCAAGGATATGTTTTTAAAGATTGAGCACATAGTAACTGCTCAGTGAATAGTAGCTAAAATGACTCTCGCTGAATTGCACCCAGTTTAGGAAATATTAATTTCAAGTTTTAAGCTGTAAACTATATTCTTAGCTTTCAAATTCTTCATTCAAGTGACTGACAAAAATATAAAAATATCAAGAGCTAACACTTACTGAACACTCAGCATGTGCTCATGCTATTCTATGTACTCTTCAGGTATTAACTCATTTAATCCATACAATAATAATTCTGTTATTATTACAGTCACATTTTACAGCTGAGTACAAAGAGGGTACGGAAGTTTCCCAAGGATACCCATCTGGTAAGATGAAAAAGCCAGGATTTGCATTCCAACAACAAAATTCTAGAGCCCATGCCCTTAACCATTCCACTATACCACCTTTCACGCATGTAGTAGCATGAGACTCATAGGAATGACAACTTTCAGATGCCAGATGTTATATGTTGACTGAGCCTTCCGGTTTCTTGGAAGCTTTGACATCCACTATTTCATGTATTCTTCATAATGACAGTGAAGAGCAATCACCCCATTTTATAGACAGAGAAGTGATTTGCTCAAGGTCAAGAGGAACATGTGAGAAAGACCTGGATCCCGGGTTGGACACTTATTACCTATAAGTGCATCTATAATCTTCCTAAGCTTCACTCAATTGTAAAATGGAAATAATAGTAACAAGAATATAAGAAGTAAAGAAGTGTGTGTTTGCAAAGTATCTAGCACAGAGCCTTGTATAGAAAGTGCTCAATTAATGTTAGCCCCCTCCTCTTCATTCTCCTCTTTGTGCCTCCTGGTATAGTTATTCTTTCTAAATGCCATGCTACTACTTGATCCCCGCTCACCAACTGTGTTAACAGATGGGTGGCAAAAAAACCACGATTTTTTGGTGATTACCATGTGATACCAAATGAAACCTCACTGAAGTCCAGCTATATTATATAATTTTAACAAACTTCCTCCCTTTTGTCCATATGCTCTATAACTGTATCAAAGTAGAAAATAAAACTGGTCTACCAAAATTTGTTCTTTACAAAATTATGCTTAATGTTCCCCAATACCTTCTGTTCTTTTAGGTAACTGCCAAATGATTTACATGATTTGTTCTAGTTTCTGACCAGATATTGCTTAAAAATTAAGTTGACCTTATCATTTCCAAAGTTATTTTCCCCTTAAAAAAAGTATGTTTTTTCTATCATCAGACACTTTTCGTATTCACTATAATTGATCAAAAATAAAACCTAATAGGTTGGCACTATGTTCTTCGCCGTCACATTTGCATAGAAGAAATATCTAATGCTGAATTTATAAGCACTATTCATGCCAAATGTGGCCATGGCAATTAGTATTTCTTGTCAACTGGGCAGCATTTTCTTAAGAAAAGACAAAAATGGTAGGAGGTAGCATGGTCTCTTATAAAACAAAATTACTGCGTAATTAACCTCTCCCCTCCCCACCCCAGATGGCAAGGATGTCACAAAGCACACCCTGTTGGCTTCCAAGTAACATTTAAAATGGTCCCAATTCTTAAACCAATCTGGAAGTGGATATTAAAAGCCAAAGGAATTTTTCAGTCACGTGCTGATTGCTGAAATCTACTACTTCCCAGAAAGCTAATAAGATACCAGGAGGCTACAATCAGAAACACCACAGAGAAAAGTGGCACGGTGGGAACAACTCACTTGTGTGTGGCACAGTGAAGGCTCACTGCCAATTTGTAACAGTATGAATTTGGTAACTATTCAAAGCCAAAAATGAAGTTTGGATGTGAGCAGCTTTTTGAAGTAGCTTTTGCTGATGCCTAGTACCTAAGTAGCTAATATAAAAATAAATGAGCTATAAGAAGGGGTTAAAAAAAAAAAGAAGTGGTAAAATACAGGTAATGATTGGGAATTAAAAGAACACCTATCACTTGATTCACTTTAAAAAAAAAGCACTGTGCTAAAGACAAGATATTTTGCTTCATTTATCCATTCTTTTTTGAGCTAATTTTATGAAAATAGATGGGTGATTATATTTTTGATGCTTAAGTTTAGCCATATAAACAAATGGCAATGTTACTTGTCCTACTAATGTCACCAGTCTGATAGAAGGATAAAGGAAATAACAGCTGTTAAAACACTGTTCAAAAATTTGAGTATATAGCAATACAAGACAGAGTTTTCTTTTTAGAATTTACAAGTATCTACAATAAAGTCATTTAAATGGTGCCAGTCCCAGTAGCCAAATACACATTATTGACAAAGTAACTTAGTGATATTTTCTCAGCCCTTTCTGGAATAATGTTTATCAATGAATAAGAATTTTTGTCTTATCTGTTAGTTCCTACTCATTTTGTTTTTGCTCTTACAACTTAATATTTATAATTAATAAATACAATATAAATTTGCTTAATTAAAAAGTAAAAATTTGGAACATTATCTCATAAAATCACTAAGATCTATGTCATTATAAGCAAGAACATCTTAATAGTATTGCAAAGACTTTTCAGTTTTTTAAAAATAGGTTTTTATAAAATAAAATTAACTTTCCATTACTGATATTCAAACCAAAAAGGTCAAAAACATGAATGTTCGCAAACAAAAACAATACTCATACCCTTGTCCCATAAGACACCTCAACTTACTTCATCTCCCTTCAAAACTTCGGTGCCATCAAATTCACGGGTCTGATTCGTCTTCAGTGACACCTCTCTCTCTAGGTTGGCTAACTTCTCCTTTGCTTCCTGTAGTTCCTCAGCTTTGGCTTCTTTTTTACGAGAAATGATGGATGCCTAATTGAGCATTAAATATGAATGTAAAATTAGACACACTATCAACTTTCTATTACCTTGGAATTATCAGTTTTTTATATTTTTCAAGCTAAATTTTCAGTATCAGGTTGGCTTCTAACCAATACCCTTGCCCTACGACCTACCTATCATCACCAGTTATCTGTTTAATATGAGTATGCAATGTGTACTAAATATCAATCCCCAAACGTCTGGAAGACAAAAGCCCTGAAAATATAGGCTATATCAGCAGAAAAACAAAATAAAGTAGTAATAAAAATTAAAATACTGTGAAATAACTCTCAAAAGTTAATGAAGATACTTTCTAGGCAAGTAAATAGAAGCTCTCCTTAAGTCTCTTATTTTTCTGCATGGTAGGTTTCCTTTCACTGAAAAAAAACAAGAATGTTTTATTCTCAAAACTACAACACAGATTATCTTTTTTTTTTTTTTTTAAGATTTTATTTATTTGACAGTTAGAAAAACAGCTAGAGAGGGAACACAAGCAGGGGGAATGAGAAAGGGAGAAGCAGGCTTCCCGCTGAGCAGGGAGCCTGATGTGGGGCTCGACCCTGGGTCTCTGGGATCATGACCTGAGCCGAAGACAGTCGCTTAACCAACTGAGCCACCCAGGTACCCCAACACAGATTATCTTACCTAAATTCAATATCCATACTTTGAAAACGAAATGTTAAAATATCTATTATATTTGGGGCATTGTAATAAATAAAGTGCAGGTTTAAAATCAAACATGTGACTCATCAGAATTAGGCAAATATTTACACAATCCAAATGGCTGCTCTTAGCCATGAATGCAGCACTTAATATTACTTAGCAACTCCTGTGGTATTTCCTCAAATGAACCATGGCTGTACTAGTTTAAGAAAAACATTAGCCAAACTATCCTCTTAAGTGAAACAGTACAAATATTTTCTTCACAAATTTGACAGGGGAGGGGAAATCTCTAATGCAAATCCTTTAAACAAGTCTATTTTCTCTGTTTAAAAAGTGAAAGACAGATGATGAAGGCATGTTTCTCTCTAAGGAATTATTTCAGCCAAAAAAAAAAAAAAGAAAGAAAGAAAGAAAAAAAAAGAGGAAGAGAGAAGGAATGATAAGAGTACCAGAACCATACAGGGATCAATGTATACTTTCTTAACATGATAAAAAAATAAATATAAAACTCGGCCCAAACCAGGATCTTTATTTAATAGAAAAACACCAGAGTATCTCCTACTAAATCTGGAACAAAGTAAAAATGCCCACTATCTCCACTATAATTTAATATTGTCTTAAAGGTATTTGCTCATACCATTAGACAAGAGGAAGCAATTCAAAGCATAAGAATTTGCTAGAGGGGCGCCTGGGTGGCTCAGTTGGTTGGGCGACTGCCTTCAGCTCAGGTCATGTTCCCGGAGACCCAGGATCGAGTCCCGCATTGGGCTCCCTGCTGGCGGGAAGCCTGCTTCTCCCTCTCTCACTCCCCCTGCTTGTGTTCCCTCTCTGGCTGTGTTTCTCTCTGTCAAATAAATAAAATCTTTAAAAAAAAAAAAAAAGAATTTGCTAGAAAAAGTTGGAATTATCATAGTATATGATTATATACCTAAAAAATCCAAGAGAATCTATGAGAAAACTACAGCAAACAAATCAATAGCACTGACAGACAAATCAGGAAGAAGACATAAGGAAAGAAAAGCCATCAGTTATAAGAGTGGGGCGCCTGGGTGGCTCAGAGGGTTAAGCCTCTGCCTTCGGCTCAGGTCATGATCTCAGGGTCCTGGGATGGAGTCCCACATCTGGCTCTCCGCTCAGAGGGAAGCCTGCTTCCTCCTCTGTCTCTGCCTACTTGTAATCTGTCTCTCTGTCAAATAAATAAATAAAATCTTAAAAAAAAAATTCCTTAAAAAAATTATTAAGAGCAAAGAGTAAAATAAAATATGTAAGCAAGAGAAGAAGTCCAAAACTGAGGGAAAACAAACACTCCTGAAAGACCAAAAAATAAACTTGAACAAATAAATACACATAACATGTTCTTAGATGGGAAGACTCAAATATCATAAAGATGTAAGTTCTGAAGTAAGTGATAAATATGAAGCAAACCTAACAATTAAAAAATTATGTTTTTTTTCAAGAGGTAGACAAGTTGATAAGAAAGCTTACTGAGAGAACATACGAATAAGAATTGTAAGGAAAACCCTGAAGAAGTACAGCAACCGGAGGGGAAGGTGATTAATTTTATCAGTTATTTGAACTTGATTATAAAGCTTCTGTAAATAAATTTGTTTATATGAGTATCTGAACAGAGAAGCTGATAGAAAAACAGAAAATATAGAAATAAATCCAACAGCATTTTTAAATTAGAACAAACAGAATCTCAAATCCATAGGGGTAAAATGGACTTTTTACGAACTGGTTGGGACAATTAGATAATTGGATAGCTACATACAATAAATAGGATACAACAGAAAAAAATTCTAAATAGATCAGAGATTTAAATATAAAAAATTAAACAGAGAAGTCCAAAAAGAAAACGTGAGTAAATTTCTCTATAACTTACAATAGGGAAAAATAATAACTTACAATAGGGAAAAGTGATAACTAAATATGCCTCAAAACCTGACATAATAAGAGAAAAAGCTATTAAATTTGATTTCATAAAAATAAAAAACTTTTCCATGGTGACATAACACTGTAAACAAAGTAAAAAGGCAAATCTCAAACTAGGAGAAAACGTTACAATTATAAGCAAGACAAAGAGTAAGTATCTCTTATCTTCTTTTTTTTTTTTAAATAGGGTCCACACCCAGCCCAGAGCCCAACACGGGGCTTGAACTCACAACCCTGAGATCAAGACCGAGCTGAGACCAAGAGTCGGATGCTTAACTGAATGAGCTGCCCAAGTGCCCCAAGAGTAAATATTTCTAATATATAAAGAAAAAAAGGCCAACAACTCTAGAGCCATGAAGGAACAATTCACAGAAAAAGAAATTAAGATTATTGTTACTCATGTGAGAAGATACTCAACCTTGTTTATAATAAGATAAGCAAAAATTGAAACTATCACAAGATATATTTCTCATCTACAAGGATGGTAAAACTCTTAGAAGTTCAACAACATACTCTACAGGGAGGCAGCAAGGAAACAGGCCCTCTCCTACACTGCAGGTGGGAACATGAAATGCTGTAACCTCTGTGGAGAGGAATTTGGCAATATCTAGCAAACTTACATATGCATTTACCCTTTTATGTAGCAATCTCACCTCTGGGACTATATCCTAAGGTAACACTGGTAAAAAATACACAAAGACATAAACAAAAAGCTATTTATTGAAGCATGTTTTGTATGGTAATTGTGTTTAACATTTTGAAGAAATGCCAGACTCTTTCCAAACCAGTCCCACCAAGAGTGAATGAAGGTTTTGATTTCTCCACATCCTCACCAACACTTGTTATTATGGTTTTTTGTTTTTTTAATTACAGCCATCTTAGTTGGTATGCTTATTCCTCTTCAGAGTCTCCACTGAGTAGTAATACCACGGTTCATGCAGCCAGTCACCAGTTGGACATCTGGGTTGTTGCCATTCTTTTGCTATTACAAATTATGCTTCAATAAATAGCTTTTTGTTTATGTCTTTGTGTGTTTTTGCCAGTGTTACCTTAGGATATAGTCCCAGAGGTGAGAAAAGAAAACATACTTTCACACAAACGCTCATATAAGAATGTTCATAGCAGCATTATTTATAACAGTAAAAATGTAGAAATAACCCAAATGCCCATCAACTGATGAATGGATAAACAAAATACGATCCATCCATACGATGGAATATTATTCAGTAACAAAGAGAATGAAGTACTAACTCACGCTACAACATGGATGAACTTTAAAAACTATGCTAAGTGAAGGAAGCCAGTCACAAAGGACCACATATTGTATGATTCCATTTGCATGAAGCGCCCCTCCCCCCATAGGTAATTCTATAGAGACAGTTTGGTTGCCTAGGGCTAAGGGTGGGGAAGGAAATGGAAAGTAACTGCTAATGGGTTAAGGGTTTCTTTTTGAGTTGATAAAAAAGGTCTAAAATTGATAGTGGTGATGGTTACACAATTCTAAATATACTAAAAATCACTGAACTGTGCATTTTATATACGTGAATTGTGGTATATGAATTGCATCTCAATAAATTGTTTAAAAAAAGGAATAAAAATTATTTTACTATTCACCAGCATATACCATTAAGAATTTTAAAAAGCGGGCACCTGGGTGGTTCAGTCAGTTAAGCATCTGCCTCCAGCTCAGGTCGTGATCCCAGGGTCCTGGGATAGAACCCCACCCACATCTGGCTCCTTGCTCACCAGGGAGCCTGCTGCTCCCCTGCCTGCTTCTCCCCCTGCTTGTGCTTGTTCTTTCCTCTCTCTCTCTGTCAAATAAATAAATAAAATATTTAAAAACAAGAATTTTTTAAAGCATGGAAAATAAAACTGTGTATGATATGCTTTTCCTTCTCTAAGAATGAAGATATATAAACCTGTGTATATATGCATTATTTTTAATGGAATAATAAAGTATATAAATTTTTAAAAATTACCTATGAGGGAAGAAAGATTAGGGTGGATAGCACCAGAGTAGATGCTAGACATTTCTTTGAGTTTTTCTTGTTTTTAGAATTGACTTGGAATCATGTAAATATTTTGAATAATTATAAAATAAATTATTCCCTAAAAACAAATCCCTAGGGGTGCCTGGGTGGCTCAGTTGGCTAATTGGCCAACTCTGGATTTCAGCTCCAGTCATCATCTTGGGGTCCTGGGATGGAGCCCTGCATTGGGCTCTTTACTCAGTGGGGAGTCTGCTTGAGGATTCTCTCTCTCCCTCTCCCTTTGCCCCTTCCGGAACTGACATGCGGGCTCTCTCTCTCTAAAATACATAAATAAATTGGGGCGCCTGGGTGGCTCAGTTGTTAAGTGTCTGCCTTCGGCTCAGGTCATGATCCTGGAGTCCCAGGATTGAGCCCCACATCAAGCTCCCTGCTCAGCAGGAAGCCTGCTTCTCCCTCTCTCACTCCCCCTGCTGTGTTCCCTCTCTCACTGTGTTTCTCTCTGTCAAATAAAAAAATAAAATCTTAAAAAAAAAAATCAAAAAAGTAATCTCTAAAAATAAAAAGAAACATATATATGTATCCAGTTTAATTTGTGGCATAACCATATAGAAGAACTATTCTAGGGCGCCTGGGTGGCTCAGTCGTTAAGGTCATGATACAAGAGTCTAGGGATCAAGCCCCGCATCAGGCTCCCTGCTCTGTGGGAAGCCTGCTTCTCCCTCCCTCCCTCCCCTTGCTTGTGTTCCATTTCTAGCTGTGTTTCTCTCTGTCAAATGAAGAAATAAAATCTTAAAAAAAAAAAATCTCTTAAAAAAAAAAACTATTCTAAGTGACTTTAAAACAGTAATTTGTCTGTCCCTAGTGAGATGTATCTTAAAGACAAAACAAACTGAAAAATAATTTTCAGCGGCAATCATATTTCTGGTGGTAGTGTTATTCCTTTATTTTGGAACAGTCGTGTGTAAAGTATGGAATAAAGCAAATAATGAATTAAATTACGTTCATGTTACTGAGAACCAGAATTTCCCATGGGGGATAAGGAGAAAGATGTGAGATTGATGAGGCCGAGGAGAAGCCCAGCAGCCTTCAATCTGACCTGGAAGGGTAAGTGTGAACTCATGGCGTACATTAGACAGAAAGAAGAAAACTGCCCTCGGTACCCACCACCAGGTACTGAGGGCACCTATTGCATGGAGCACTGGGTGTGGGGAATGGGCAATGAATCTTGGAACACTGAAAAAAAAATTTAAGTAACAATAAAAAAAAAAGAAAGAAGAAAACTATTTCTTAGCTTCGTCCACTAAAAAGACCTGAAAATAATGACCACCCAGTAGCAACGGGAAGTCCTAATACCCAAATTTCCATTTCTAAATATTATTTTCTACTACTAAAGCAAATCAGACTTATAGAAGAAAGTCTAATTCCAAGCCTAGGGTAGGAAATATAAAAGATGAGCACAGAAATACCTTAATCATACCAGAAAGCAAAGATATTATGAAGACAAATAGAATCTTAAAAAGGAATCAGAAGTTACCTAAAAAGCCTCCTAGTAGCCAAAAATGGGACCATTTGAGCATCATTAAGGAAAATGTCTTAAACTTACCAAACATAATTATATTATATTCATTCATATTATGATTCATAATGACATTAAGTAAATAAGCAACTAAAAAATGAAAAACTACCTTAAATGATGGAGAATGAAAATGAGTTGGAGGAAACCAGTTCTTTCTGAAAACTGATAATCAAGCATGTAGCTTGCCTTTCCTATATAAACTATAGCTCAGTTTAATCAAATTGTTGATGATAGGTTTCATTTATAGAGGTAATCCAGCTAATAAACGAAGAAGGAGTCAACTGTATTAATTGGACAGTGTTATACAATAAACAAGTTTTTTCATTAAATTAACTGCAAGAAAATTATTAAATAGATAAATAAGCGGCAAAGAGAATCTACAAATTAAGAGAGACTTAAACATATCAATCAAATGCGGTGTATGAATTCTGTAAGTACCCAGTTTAAACAAAGCAACTTTAAAAGAAGGAAGGAAGGAAAGAAGGAAGGAAGGAAGAAAGGAAAAGAAAGAAAGGAAAAAAGAAAGAAAGAAAGGAAGAAAGAAAATCAGGAAATACGAACACTGACTAGATATTTGCCAATATCAAGGAATAATGACATTTTTCAGATGTGGTATGCTGTTTTTTAAAGTCTTTATTTTTTAGACATACATTCTGAAATATTTATAGATGAAATTATATAAAGTATAAGATTTGCTTTAAAATAATCCAGTTAGGTCTGGGGGTATAGTGAAACAAGAATGGCTATGATTGCTATAGCCTGGGACACAGGGTTTATTGAACTATTTTCTCTACCTTTATAAACGCTTGAAATTTTCCAGTACGAAAAGGTTTTTAAAAATTGTAGCATCTAAAAAAAAAATTTTAGCATCTGTGAAAAATGCCTTGTTATGTAGCTCAATATTTTCTGAGGTTACAGAATGCTCATCACACTAAACTCCTCCTGAGTTCTTTTCAGATAATCCATGGCTTTCATTTGAACCGTTTCTCTAGAAATACAGAACAACATTTACACCCTCATGGTCTGATAGTTGTGGATACAATGATAAATGCCTTAGTACTAAAATTTAACTTATTCTATACTTGCATACTAACTTTAAACCTGAAAAGTTATATTGCCTTTAATTCATTAAAGATTACAAATATTTTCATTTTATACCACTTACGGTAAGCTTTCATTTAAAAAAATCAAGTTTTACACTCAACAGATATAAACACAAAGAGCTCTATTACCACAGTTGGCAGACAATAAGGAAACTAAGCCTGATCAGGTATATTGAATTTCAAACTTGAACATGGATGTTTTCTGGTTTTTCCACAAATTCTTTGTTATAATCTGGAGATTAGCAGTAACAGAAGAATATTTATTTTTTACTTCCTTCTCACTTTAAGACTATCCATAACACAGCGTGGGGTTTTTACAAAGATGTTCACCAAAAGATGAGAGATCTAAATATGAGGGGCAAAAGAGTGGTCTTACCTGTTGCCTGTATAGTGAGAGCTTGCCTTCAATTGGCTCATTTCTCATCATTTTCTTTTCAATCAACTGATTGATCTGTGTGTTTATCTCATTTATCTAAAACAGTATGAAAGTAAAGAATGTTAAAACTCTTCCTATGATTACACAAACTAAGGGACATCTGCTCTGAATTTACTGTTCTCATCATATTTCATGGAAGGAACAGGCTCATTAATGTTATAAGTGGGTTGTTATTATTTTTAGTAACAACTTACATTTCATAGTTCATGAGGTATATTTACACATTTTGATGACTTATATAGCCATCCATGTTTAAATTATACTAAAGTATTCTATGTGAAATATTTATATATTATATAAATACATATTTATATAATATTATACATTATGTATACATTATTATTATACAAATCTAAAATTACCCCTCACCAGGCTTGCGACTTTCAAGTCACTGCAAGTAATAAAGCAAATTGAGACTAACATTCCCCAGTGATTGAGTGCAAGGAATTCATGACCTCAACTGAGAGCTGACATGGATGACATCTAAAAACTCTTCCTGTTCTAATGATCTGTGATTTGATGATAGCTGCCATTTATCCTACTCAGTAATCCTTTACCAAATGTAATAAAATAAAAGTGAATAAAGCCAAAAGAAGCATATAGTCCCTCAAGTAATAAAAAAAAAATTACATGGCTTTCAGTATATCTACCCTTTGAAAAGACTAGAGTCCTTCTGCTAATTCTATGACATGAAATTTGAGCCAATAACACTTGGGCATTTCTATAAGTAAATTAAAAGAATAAAGTGATCAGAATTATGTATTTAATTATAGTGGCTACTAAGCACACTAAAGAATTAGCAAATCAAAATCTTTCAACCAATTGTCATCTTTGTTATTTTTTAAAAATACACGTCGATTGGTGCTTTACTTCTATGAAAGAAAAATGTTATAATATAACCAGGTTTCAATAAGCATTACAAGAAAAGTTTAGTAATTCTATACCAGACATAAAAGGCTAATACAAATATTTTAGCTTTAAATATAAAATTGCTATATTATTTTTAGAAATAAAAATTAATAACTTATACAAAATATTTTAAAATTTACTATCTAAATGACTATATTATGAATACAGAAATCTATGAGTCAATCATATTCATTAATTTATATAGTTAAGTTACTTAGTTTCCTAATCAGGTGACTAAGTCTTTATAACATCATGTGGATTTAAGTGACAGCCTTACATGCTACAATTTCTCACAAAGAACTCATAAAAGCTGTCAACTCAGCACAGGTTAACTTAAGAGTCACGAGTAGGACACTACAGAAAGCAGTTCATTGAATCTTCACAGGACTGGGGATGAGATAAAATTGGGAGCTATAAAAAGAAGATGATTGTTACTTACTTTAGATTCAAGCTCAAGAAGATCAGAATGGCCCATGGCAGGCTCTGAAACCACTTTTTGTAAAAAATGCAATTCTTTTTTCTTGCTCTCTAATTCTTTAGGAAACTTTTCAGTTACCATATAAGAATTAAATTTTATCTCCTCTTCTAGCCTCTTCATTAAACCTTAAGAAATAAAACAAATATTCAGCCCAAGAGAGTAGGTATAGTGATACTTTGTGCACTTTAAAATAGAAGACCTGAATAATAGGCATAACTATTGAAAGCAATTTGTATCACTAAAAATTGACCATTGAAATTTTTTCCCAATTTTTAAAAAGTAACCTCCATACCCAATATGGGGCTCAAATTCACAACCCCAAGATCAAGAGTTGTACAATCCTCCGACTAAGCCAGCCAGGAGCCCCAACCACTGAAATCTTTTGATGTTAATTAGAATGATAACAAAGGACAATTTATACAGAAAAACATTAATATAATTATAGAAAAAGCAATTATTATGATCTTTCCAAATTACTACCTAATTCTTTTTATGTTTCACAACAAACAAAAATAACATCTGCAGAGCCAGATAGATCTCTCTCAGGTCATATTCTGCCTTTGGAAGTACTTAAGCAGTCCACAACACAAATGGTAACACAAATGAAATCTCACCCAGATTTTTTCTTCTATAAGTGGCCACTTACTCTTCTTCTTTCATAATACTTCTGGTGCAATTTATATTTCTATTCTAATACTTTATAAATGGTAATACATTATACTTTGTCAGCTTCAAACCAATGAAAACATTATTAAAAGTACAAGTTACAATGCAAAAAAAAGAAATGATCTACATTCATAAACATTTTTGGTTTTCCATGTTTGGTAGTTTTGATCTTATAAAGTATTAGCTTACTGTAAGTGGTAATTTAAATTATGCTTTAAATATTTAATAAGCTTTCTTATTTTGGTAGAGTACACAAATATATACACACACAGATTTTTGGTGAATAATGGTTTTGTTATAAATTCCCAGCCTAGAGAGCTTTAAAAAGTTTATTTCAGATCTTTCCATTACTCATTTACAAATTCTGGCTTCACTTTTTAAAACACTGGATTTCCGGTTTAAGTAATCTACGTAGGTAGATTGCATAATAAGTTTGGCCCAAAGCCTTAACATTATTTTTAGTTCTGTTGTATTAACCATATATTAACATGTAAAAATTTATTAATAGCAAAAATCACAAGTTTTCCATTCATCCCTATAATTCTCCCCTCCCCTTTTAGGGACTGGGGAAAGGGAGGGAAGAGAAAGTGTTTAATGAATCAGACTATAATTAGGCAGTCATTTCTATGTGGTTTCCAAAAATGTACATCCTGGCTTCTTTAACTAGTTCTTCCATCTTCAAGTTTTTAAACTATGTGTAATCAGAGATGTAAAGAATCAAATCTAAAATGTTTTTAAAGATTTAAAAGTCTTAAATATTCTTTTCCCTATGTAAAAGAAAGATTTGGGACACCTGGGTTGTTAGCTGGTTGAGCTTTCAACTCTTGATTTGGGTTCAGGTCATGATCTCAGGGTGGTGAGATCAAGCCCATGGTTAGGCTCCGCCCTCAGTGGGAAGTCTGCCTCTTTCCTTCTCCTTCTCCCTCCCCCACCCCTCATGCTCTCACACTCTCTCTTTATTTTTATTAATTTTTTTAAAGATTTTTTAATGTATTTGACAGAGAGAAACACAGCCAGAGAGGGAACACAAGCAGGGGAGTGAGAGAGGGAGAAGCAGGCTTCCCGCCCAGCGGGGAGCCCGATGTGGGACTCGATCCTGGGTCTCCGGGATCATGACCTGAGCCTAAGGCAG
Organism: Spilogale gracilis; assembly: GCA_004023965.1. NCBI lineage: Eukaryota > Metazoa > Chordata > Mammalia > Carnivora > Mephitidae > Spilogale > Spilogale gracilis. The sequence goes on along the minus strand of PITA01005237.1, from coordinate 16,683 downwards.
TCGCTTAACCAACTGAACCACCCAGGCGTCCCAATAAAATCTTTAAAAAAAACAAAAAACAAAAAAAACCTCTGGAAACATCTTACTGGCCTTACTATAGTTTAATGAGAAACTTCTTGTATATAAGAAATCTCATGAAAGTGTAGAGTATAAAGATGAATTAACTTCTGTGAGTGTTTTAGAATATGGCTGTTACTCTGAAAAAATACAAAGCACATTCCCACATTAAAAATACTTCTTATGTTATTTATATAAATGGAAACTTTCCATAAGTTATGTTTTGTTAGAAAGTTTAGATAGACCTTTTTAAAGGAAATACCTGGATTAATTAGACAAATTTCATCTACTCTTTTCCCAGGTTGCTGAATACAACCCTTAAGACTGTCTTCCAGAAAGACATCAACAAAGCAAAAACTCCTTAACTTGCTGTTCTCCACACCCTGTCCACCCCCCCCCCCAAGGAACATATATTAAACACATAATATCTTATGTTTCCAGCCCTTTTTTTTTCTTACTTAACTCCTCTCCTATCTGTGGAAATGATCATTTTCTTCCTATCCAGGGATTTGGTCTCTACTCCTACCTTCTAACTACTTAACAGACTATTTACTGAAGGCCTGTTGTGTGTAATTTAGCATGCTAGGGCCTGGAAATAGACCAATTATGACTCGGAGACTAGTCTGGAGTTGAGCTGAGTCAGATTCAGTTAATGCCAACAATTAACATACTGTGGTAATTGCTGCAGAACATTCAGTGTACCGCACACAAGAAAGGCTGCTATCAACTTCTCACCTTTTCATCCTGGATCTTCAGTCTCCATTTGTCTGACTGATTCTCTTCTGCGGCACACAATCGCCCTACACTACTAGCCTCTCACGGGCTGGACCCGTATTGTCTTCCTCATTCATTTGCATACTCCCTCCCTCTCTCGCCTCCTTTTCAAAGACAAACAGTCAGAAGAAGACTACCCTTTTATCTCTCCTTCATCTACTATATTTATGTTCTTTCAGGTCGCTGTGCCTTGGCACGGAATGTCTTCTACTCCTTCTCTTTCCAACATGAACTTAACTCAGCTGCCACCTCATCCAGGAAGCCATTGGATTCTGTGATAGGGTTTGGTGTTTTGCCTCTTTGTTCTCATGAACCCTGTGCTGAGCTTCATCAGCAAATCTGTAAAGCTGCAGGATTGCTGTTCACTGCCTGTCATTCCTGTATTAGACCGTGAGAACCCAAATTATCTTTTCTTTCTATTCCTAGCACCCAGCACAGTTCCTGATATATAGTAGATGTTCAACAAATACTAAATTAACGCACTGTAGGTTTAAGCCAATTATTTCTATTAGTACTTAACAATGCAATTGATTCTATTATTTAGCAGCATATTATATTAATATTTTATACCAATATTTTTAAGAGATGCATAAGATGCAATTTTTATTTGTGAATTTTATTAGTGAAAAATTGTATTTCCTGGCCCAAACAATTTCTCTTTAGGCTAGAAAGCCAAAGCAAAATAAAGACTATCAATTCAAATAAAAAAAAAAGAGGGATTCCTGGGTGGCTCAGTCCTTAAGCAGCTGCCTTCAGCTCAGGTCATGAACCCAGAGTCTGAGGATCGAGCCCCACATCGGGCTTCCTGCTTGGCGGGAAGCCTGCTTCTCCCTCTCTCACTCCCCTTGCTTGTGTTCCCTCTCTGGCTGTGTTTCTCTCTGTCAAACAAACAAATAAAATCTTAAAAAAAAAATGAAGTGTTGCTAATGCTATAAATCTTTGGATATTCTGTTTAGTTGTCAGAATTAAAACATAATAACAAGAAATATTTAACCTAATAAGACTGAAGACAACAGATACTATAGAAACACATTTTCGGGTAAAGACTTTAAATTGTATTAAACTGGTAGCGGCTGGGTGGCTCACTTGGTTAAGCGACTGCCTTTGGCTCAGGTCATGATCCCGGAAACCCGGGATCAAGCCCTACATCAGGCTCCCTGCTCGGCCGGGAAGCCTGCTTCTCCCTCCCTCTTTCACTCCCCCTGCTTGTGTTCCCTCTCTAGCTGTGTTTCTCTCTGTCAAATAAATAAAATCTTTAAAAAAAAGTTGTATTAAACTGCACTGATCAACTGTTTTTCTGCACACTAAATCTACCAATTCTTATACACATTACCCTTTATTTCAAAAAATTCACTATTAATGGTAAGTTCTAACACTTTCTTAGTAAGAGTAGGCCTATATAAACTACTTATTGGTATTAATTTTTAATGGGTTTCTTTTGAAGATTTATCTTACCTTTTTGCAATAAACTGTGAAGGAACCTACATCAAATCCAAAGAACATAAGCTAAAAAGATACAGATTATACTAAGAAGAAAAACAAATCATAAAAATAGTATTTTCTTTGTCCTAAAAATTAACATTCTCCTAAAAAGTGAAAGCTTAGTGAATGAAGAATGAAATGACCCCAACAACTAAAAGCCTGGCAACTTCCAGGTACTGCTTGAATCTGAATTTATAAGACTAAGAGGTATAAGAAAGTCTATGGAAAGCCACTAATTAACATGTATTAATCATGTATTGTGTAGGCAACACTACACTAGTTTTTCAAATATTAATTAAATACCATATTTCCTTGATGCTGAGATGCCACTGATGAAGTAATAAATATCATAGTAAATGTACATATTAAATGTAAGATATATCCCAAAGGCAAAAATAATTAAAATAGGAAAGAGTATGTGTCTAGAATTAAGGAAATACTGTATTATCTCTTTTAAGAGCTTTACTGAGATATAATTTACATGCCATAAAATTCATCCATTTAAAGAGTGTAATTCAATGGTTTTTAGTAAATTTACCACAGTCAATTTTAGAACATTTTTACTGGCTCTGAAAGAAGCTTTATACTAATAAGCAGTCCCTTTCTCCCCACACCACACACACACACACACACACACACACACACACACACAGCTGTCCTCTCTTACAAACCCTCAGCCCTAGGCAATCACTAGTTTGATTTTCTCTCTTTAGATTTGCTTATTCTGGACATTTTATACAGAGAGAATCATACAATATGTGATCTTTTGTGACTAGTTTCTTTCACTTAACATGTTTTTGAGGTTCATACATGTTGTAGTATGTATCAATACTTCATGTCTGCATTCCATTGTGTGGATATACACTTTGTTTATTCACGCATCAGTTTAGGGATGTTTGGGTTGTTTTCACTTTTGGGCTATTATAAATAAGGCTGTTGTGCACATTTGTGTACAATTTTTTGTGTGAACATAAGTTTTTTATTCCCTTGGGTACATACCTAGGAATGAAACTGCTGGGTCATGGTAACTCTATGTTTAACATTTTGAGCAACTGCCAGATTTGTTTTTCAAAGCAGTCACACCATTTTATATTCCCACCAGCAACATATGAGAATTCCATTTTCTCCACACTGTCGCCAACACTTGTTACTGTCTTTTTTATTCTGTGACTTATAGCTGAAAGCATAATATTTCCTTTCTTTTGAGAGCATAATATTTCATATAATACTACAGAAAGATGAATTAACCCTTGAACAGCCAGATTTTTATACTGGAATATTTCTCCAGTCCCAATGAGAGCTTTCCACTGTTTTTCCAATTTACATGGTCTCCCATTTGATGAACAAAAAAAGTTTAAAAATGCCTAGGATGGGGGCACCTGAGTGGCTCAACTGTTAAGTGTCTGCCTTCGACTCAGGTCATGATCCCGGAGTCCCAGGATGGAGCCCCGCATTGGGGACCTTGCTCAGCGGGAAGCCTGCTTCTCCCTGTCTCACTCCCCCTGCTTGTGTTCCCTCTCTAGCTGTGTCTCTCTCTCTGTCAAATAAATAAATAAAATAAATAAAATAATAAATAAAATAAATAAATAAATTAATTAATTAATTAAAAAAATGCCTAGGATGGGTTTGCTGGTATAATCTTGAAATATCACAATAATTTATCTTCTAAGTAAAAGCTAATGTGACAACAGAACCAGGGATACCCATGTCATTAGCACAACCCGATATATGAAAAAACACTCAGCTTTAAGGGTCCAACATTTTACTCCTTTTCTTTATAGCCCAGGCTCTATAACAATTATTCACATTTTCTCCAACCACCTTTTTGCTAACATCCATCCTAAGTGTTTTAAATGCTCATACACCAGAGAGCCTCCCTCTACGGTGGCTTTCACTCCCTTCACTCTGACCAAACATTGCATGGGAATTATAAAACCCCAGATAAAAACTTAAGGATGCCTCAACAGAGTTCTCAGTCATCAACTAGGAAATGATACTCTAAAATGCTTAGCTATCACTAGACAATAATTAATTCCCATGAGTTGATTGCTTTAAGGAAAACCACTGACTCAAACTAATATTCTCTGATCATTTGCATCATATAACAGTTTCCACTTACTTTCAGGCTTTGCATCTGCAGCTGCATGGCGCATACTTTTCAGCTGATTTTGTACTCTTTGCAGTCTCTGCACTGCATGAAATAGCTTTAAAATACAAATAGATCCATTATTTGCTTAGTCTATTGAAACCTACAACTCACATAGGCAAGCACAGAAAAGTACAAGTGCCACACAATTCTTGTGATGTAAAAAGAACAAATAATAATAAGTAAGAAAATTACTATGTTGAGCTCAAAATGTAACTGGTTTTCTCAATACCTTTTCATGTAAAGTTTTTTAAAAGAAAAGTTTCCAGAAAGTTTATCTTTAGTTATTGGTTTTACTTAGTAATTAAGGAAAAAGACATGGTAAAGAAATACACACATCAGGCTTTTCTTGTTATAACACGGTTTTCTTTCCTTTTTTCTTTCTTTTTCTTTTTTTCTTTTTAAGTAATCTATACTCAATATGTGGCTTGAACCCACAACCCCAAGATCAAAAGCTGCACACTCCACCAACTGAGCGAACCAGGTGCCTCTAACCCAGTTTTTTTAATTCTAAAAAATATTAGCATTCTCATAAATAATGTCTTAGAATAAGACCCTGATGCTAAGTAACCATTCAGGGCCCAAGCAATGCAGCTTTACTGGTGCAGTGGAACCACCACGATGCCAAGTCAAGTTCCAAAAGAGTCAACTGTCTCCTTGAGTAGGAAATGGAGCTTATTTGAAGCATATTTTTAATGTATAAGCCTACTCAGTTTTAAGATAGATTTTTTATTGACATATAATGTATTGTTTCAGGGGTATAGGTCTGTGAATCATCAATCTTACATAACTCACAGCACTCACCATAGCACATACCCTCCCCAGTGTCCATCACCCGGCCACCCCACCCCTCCCACACCCCTCCCCCCACAGCCCTCAGTTTGTTTCCTAAAATTAAGAGTCTCTTATGATTTGTCTCCCTCCTCGGTCCCATCTTGTTCCATTTTTCCCTCACTTCCCCCCACAACCCCCCACCCTGCCTCTCAAATTCCTTAGATCAGAGAGATCATATGATATAACTGTCTTTCCCTGATTGACTTATTTCGCTTAGCATAATACCCTCTAGTTGCATCCACATAGTTGCAAATAGCAAGATTTTCGGGGTTTTGATAGCTGCATAGTATTCCATTGTATATACACCACATCTTCTTTATAGATTTTTAATAAAATAAAAGTAATCCTTTGTAGCCAAATTATTTTTTCTCTAAGGCAAAATCTAAAAATGTGGAGTATGGGTGATGTTGAGCCTTTTCATGATTTGCTTACTTGCCATGGGAATAACCTGTAATGCATAATGTGATCACCAGAATAAAAATGGGTATTTTCATAGCCTCAGAATCTCAGAACACTCTTCAGAAATTCTACCAGCTTTTTTTTTTTTTTGAAGATTTTATTTATTCATTTGACAGAGAGAGAGAGCAAGTACAGGCAGGCAGAGCAGAAGAGGGAGAGGGAGAAACAGGCTCTCTACCAAGCAGGGAGCCCTATGTGGGGCTCAATCCCAGGACCCCAGGATCATGACCTGAGCTGAAGGTAGACATTTAACTGACTGAGCCACCCAGGCATCCCAGAGAGTCTACAAGTTTTATCAGCAGTTGATCGTAATGCTTAACATTACAATGAATGCTGTAATGTTGGGTCAACATGAGTTAACCATAGGCCAAAAGGTAGTATATAAGTATATAGATACAAACTGGGTACAGAACCCAAAATTGTTGTTGGTGCCACAAGATCCTCTTTTTTTTTCTTTTTTTTTTTTTTAAGATTTTATTTATTTGACGGAGAGAGACACAGCGAGAGAGAGAACACAAGCAGGGGGAGTAGGAGAGGGAGAGGCAGGCTTCCTGCTGAGCAGGGACCCTGATGCGGGGCTCGATCCTGGGACTCCAGGATCATGACCTGAGCCGAAGGCAGATGCCCAACGACTGAGCCACCCAGGTGCCCCCCATGCCCTGCAAGATCCTCTTAGGAGTATTCCATCATGTTAACAAAGGGAAACATGAACTTCTACAATTGTAGAACTCTTTTTCTTTACATTTGAATGATCAAAAGGAACTACTTCTTTCATTATGAGAATATAAACTTTTATGAAGATACCTGATTCTTTTGTTCCTGTTTCTGTTGTGCAAGAAATTCTTCTCTCTCTTTTTCAACTCGAAGTTGCCTTGCTATTTTAAGCATCCGTTGATGATTCTGAACTGTCTCCACCTACAGTAAGGGAATAAGTAGTACATGTTACTGTCAGGTTTAAGAAAGAAATTAGCATGTCATGTGACTCAGACATCCACTTATCATTCCTTTTTGGCAAACAGTACTCCCTAGAGATGACAATAATTTCCAGACTCCAGGTCCTTCAAAGTTCTGGGCTAGTGCCTAAGGAGATTTCCTTTCTGTCAATGTTATTTGAGCCCATCCTCCGATGTACACCCATACCTTGCTTAAACCTTATTTCCATTCCTAAATCTTTGCAAGTCCTTGGGACTTGCAGCCAAAGTCTTACAGGGCTAATTCTTGCCTTACCCTTTTCTTCAAACGTTCAACTCTCTTAATGAGCTGATCTTTTTCTTCCTCCATTGCACTGATATCCTAAAAAGTAGTCAAGGAGACATTATAAGAATAAACATTCTTTGTAGATTCAAATAAAGCTTTCATGTGATTGTGCATTGACCATTTTCCTATTTATAACCAGAGCATTAAGGAACAAAGATCCTCTTTTGGATAAAGGGTATTTTTATTTCCCCCTAGGGTTCTTTATGCAGGATAATTTATTTGGCAGCTTAGTGTTCATTTAGAAAAGCAACCAAAACAGGTTATAACATAGCAAGGTAAAGCTGCCAACCAGCACAAATGTGTTCTGATTCCAAATATGGGCACACAATTTTTCAAAAGTCTTCTATAATGGAAAGTGTACAGGTCTAAAACCATGAACAACAGCTGCTGACATCCCATCTGCTCTGTTAAATATCAAACTGTATATTCTGTCAATTTTCCGTCAAAGTTATTTTTAAGACTATGGTGTTTTCAAGACATAAATTTGTGTCTGGTTTTGCCAATTAACCAATTCCCTTCCTAAAAATAAAGACTTCAAAAATAAACCACCTTCCTTTTAACCAGCTCCACATTTTCTTATGAAAACAAAAAAATCCTTCCTAAATTTAAACTAATAGCCTAACACACAGTAAACTAAAGAGAAAAATACACATAGTAGTTAGGATCTGAGGAACTAGGCACTCTTATTTATTACTGGTGGCATGGGACTGAAGAACAATATCAAAAGTCTTAAACATATATACCATCAAGCCTGGTAATTCCATGTCTGGGGATCTGTCCTAATAAAATATACATGGAAGGTCAAAGACTTCTCTATGAAGAGTCTCACAGATGCTAGTCATATCCAAAATGTGTAAATTACCAAATGTGTGTCTGAGAATTATTGAATACACTATGGCACAATACATTGAAAACCATTAGAAAATATCCAGAAGAATGTTTAATAACAGAAAAACTCACAGTATGATATTACCAGAAAGAAGCAGTTTTCATTTATATATAGTATAACACAAAGAAAAAGATTTAAACATATTCACTAAAATGTCAATAGTACTTATCGCTATAGTATATGATTATGATGAATTATTTTCAATTTCTTGCTATCATATCTTCTTTTTTTTAAAGATTTTATTTATTTATTTGACAGAGATAGACACAGCGAGAGAGGGAACACAAGCAGGAGGAGTGGAAGAGGGAGAAGCAGGCTTCCTGTTGAGGAGGGAGCCCAATGAGGGGCTCGATCCCAGCACTCTGGGATCATGACCTGAGCTGAAAGCAGACGCTTCATTACTGAGCCACCCAGGCGCCCCATGTTTTCTAAAAAGAGTATGTTTGAGAACACTTTGGCAATACTGAAATAAAATAACAGACTCTCGGTCATTTTGTCATTTCAGTTTACTCACAGTAGATGAATGCCCATCACTCTTCCTTCATACTATAAGTGTCCTATTTATGGTCTTTCTCCCCACTAAATGTGAGCTTATCTCTCATTCCTAATATACACTCAACAAATTCTCATTGAGAACCTACCATGTGTGGGGTACTTTGATAGATACTGGGGATACAGTAATGAACAAGATAGACAGTCATGGCCTTTGCCCTCATAAAGAGAGCTGAGAAGACAGATATTAAAGTAATTATAAGTGTGGTGAGTATTATAAAATAAAAAGAATTGGGGGAACTAATCCATCTAGGGAATCAGGGAAGGCCTCCCTAAGGAAGCAACTTTTATTGTTTCCTAATTAAGAAGATAAAGATGGCATGGTAAAAATACAGGCATTCTAAAAATACAAAATTCATGAAAGTGAAATTAGCACATGTTTAGGGAAAGAAGTTATATGCCTGGTGAAAATGTTAAAATTTTTTGGAGACTATTAAGTAACATGCATCAAAAGTCCTAAAAATTTTCATATGTCTTAATATTCCTATAAATTTTTTCTAAGGAAACAGAGATACCCCAAAATAAATTTATATATGATAATCATAATCCTAGCATTATCTATAATAGCAAAAAATAAAATAAAAACCCAAAAATAGTTAAACTATCCATACTATGGAAAATTATTTAGTCATTAAAAGTCATATTTAGGGGCTCAGCTGGTTAAGCGGCTGACTTTTGATCTCGGCTCAGGTCATGATCTTGGGGTCATGAGACTGAACCTCGTGTTAGGCTCTGCGCTCAGGGGGAAGTCCACTTGAGATTCTCTCTCCTCTTCTTCCTCTGCTTCACCCCTCCAAATTAAAAAAAATCATATTTAGGGGGTGCTTAGGTGGCTCAGTTGGTTAAGCATTCAACTCTTGATTTTAGCTCAGGTCATGATCTCAGGGTCATGAGATCAAGCCCCATGTTGGGCTCTAAGCTGAGTGTGGAGCCTATTTAAGATTCTCTCTCTGCATCTGCCCTTCCCCCATTCCCTCTCTTAAAAAAAATTGTACTTAGATAACAATGTGAATATATTCACAATGTAATTATTAAAAAAGCAAAATATAAATAACTATGCATATAGTATGATCCCAAATACCCACCAACACAAATATACACACAAAGTCTGAAAGGACAGCAACTGAATCAACTGGATGGTTTTTTCTTCTTTGTTCTCATCTTTATTTTCTAATATATACATATAATTTTTGGGGGTATCTCTAATTGTTTCCTTAGAAAAAATGTGTATATATATATGTATATATGATATATATATATATGATATACACTTTATACTTAATATAATATATACTCTTTATATATATATGTAGAGAGAGAGAGAGAAAGAGAGAGAGAGACCCAAAATGTAATCTTTTTAAATCCATGGTAGTAGTCTATATAGTACATAAGAATGGGGCGCCTGGGTGGCTCAGTTGGTTGGATGACTGCCTTCAGCTCAGGTCATGATCCTGGAGACCCGGGATCAAGCCCCACATCAGGCTCCCCGCTCAGCAGGAAGCCTGCTTCTCCCTTTCTCACTCCCCTTGCTTGTGTTCCCTCTCTGGCTGTGATTCTCTCTGTCAAATAAATAAATAAAATCTTTAAAAATAAATAAATAAATATATATAGTACATAAGAACACATTATGAATTTACCTTGGTATCATTAATTTCTTCAGTAAAGAACTAGCAAAGGGTAGACAAAAGAAAATCTGTCACTTGCTATCACTAGCTCCCATACAGTTTTAAGACTCATACTGAATTAAAAACAAAAATGGGGGATGCCTGGGTGGCTCAGTTGGTTAAGCCACTGCCTTCGGCTCAGGTCATGATCCCAGAGACCCGGGATCGAGTCCCACATCAGGCTCCCTGCTCGGCGGGAAGCCTGCTTCTCCCTCTCTCACTCCCCCTGCTTGTGTTCCCTCTCTCGCTGTGTTTCTCGCTGTCAAATAAAAAAAATCTAAAACAAAAAACAAAAACAAAAACAAAAATGGGAAAACTAATATTCAAATCTAAAAAAAAATACTGTTACTGTATTTTCTTTTCTTTACCCTTCTTATTTCTGCTGTAGAAAATCCAGATGTCTTGAGTTGCTCACATTCTTTATGCAAAGTTTTAAAGGCTTCCATTAGCTCTTCATACTAAAAGACAAATTAAAAAATTATAAACTAGTGACTAGATCTATTAGACTTTTCTTCATCAGGTTATCAATTAACTTACAGTGATTACTTAAATCATTACACAATAGCATTTAAAATACATCCTTAAACATTTATATAAGACACAAAAAAGGTAGGTGTGTATAATAGGTGTGTCCTCTCTGGTTACTACCCTAACTCACATGCTATACTCCAGCTATGGTGATCTTTCAATCCTTGGAATACTCTCTGCTCTCACTTCCAGTTTATAGAGTCTATTCCCTCTGAGAATACTCTATGACTCCCTCATCTATTACCTGGATAATTTCAGTTCCTCTCTCAAGTCTCAGCATAGATACCACCATTCTCAGAGAAGACTTCTCTAGCCCTATACCTATTCTAGATCAGAATGTCATGATATCAGAATAAAAATCATGTAAAATTATAATTGCCTAGTTACTTATCTGTCCCTCTCCACTGGACAGCAAGAGTCAAGAGGACAAGAATCCTATTATCCAGTACAATTTAGTATCCCTGGGGCCTAGCATGATATATAATATAGATATTCAATAAAAAGTAGCTGAATGAATAAAAAAATCATAAATCTTACCCAAAATTCTTTTTTTTTAAAAGGTTTTGTTTATTTATTTGACAGAGAGAAACACAGCGAGAGGGGGAACACAAGCAGAGGGACTGAGAAAGGGAGAAGCAGGCCTCCCGCTGAGCAGGAAGCCCGATGCGGGGCTCGATCCGGGGTCTCCAGGATCATGACCTGAGCCGAAAGCAGTCGCTTAACCAACTGAGCCACCCAGGCGCCCCTACCCAAAATTCTTTAAAAATAGTATTTTTGTGGGGTGCCTGGGTGGCTCAGTTGGTTGGGCGACTGACTGCCTTCGGCTCAGGTCATTTTCCCGGAGACCCGGGATCGAGCCCCACATCGGGCTCCCTGCTCGGCAGGAAGCCTGCTTCTCCCTCTCTCACACCCCCTACTTGTGTTCCCGCTCTGGCTGTGTTTCTCTCTGTCATATAAATAAAATCTTTTAAAAAAAATAGTATTTTTGTGAGTATGGACAGGACTTATTCTAAAACAATTCATCCAGAAAGACATCATGAATTTTTTATTAGGTTCTGTGCTAAATGACTGGCTAAATGTATAAGTCATTTTAGATTTATAGCTCAGAGACGTTTCAAGAATAAACATGTCTTTATCATTAATTTTCCCATTAATTATTTAGACATATTTAGTAAGACATATTAATAAACTTCCTCAAAAGAATTAGTTTTTATCAAGTTGACTGATGGGGGAGTCTAGGAAGGAGAAAATATTTTACATTCACACTTCTCTATTTCCTACATTTTGTAAAGCCTTCAAGTGCAGGAGTTGGGGTAGTCTCCTTCTGTTGTAATTCTCCCATGACATTGCCCATGATATCTCCCATGTAACTGTCTACTATAACATTTGACATGATTATTTACATAAATCTTTCAACACACACAATGTCTTAAGAGATCAATATTGACTCCAATTTAAGTGAAGGTCATGGCTATCCAAAATAACAAAATATACTGATGAAAAAACATTTAGTTTTGATTGTTCTGATTCAATCCCAATTTTCTATATATACTGTATAGAAACAACTGTACAAAACCCTGGAGGAAAACAAAGATGGATTAAGGTATACCTGTTTTCACAGACCTCATAATCTACTGCGATAGAGTGACAAACTATTCACAACAAAGTGCACAAATTAGTCTATGTATATAGCATAGAATAAAAGGACAAAGGGCTAAACAGAAGCATTTTTTAAAAAAATCAAAGTCCTTTGAAATCTTAAGCCTGAATTCCCTTTTTCCACTGTCTTTGATCAGCAATGTGCTTTGGAATCCCAGGATTTCCAAACCAGACCAGCCAAAACTCTCAGTAGTCAAGAACTTTTTTTAAGCTTTTAAAAAAGATTTATTTATTTATTTGAGGGAAAGAGAGAGAGCATACACATTTGTGAGTAGGGAGGGGAGGGAGCAGAGGAGGGGGGAGTGGGAAAGGGAGAGAATCCCAAGCTGACTTCAGGCTGAGTGCAAACCTGAGCTCAGGACACTGAGATGATGATGTGAGCCAAACCAAGAGTCAGATGCTTAACCTACTGAGCCACCAAGGCGCCCCAAAAGTAGTCAAGAGCTGTAAGACCATAACGCCAGAACCCAATATCATCCTAAAACTCTAGGAGGAAAGTACACTGAAATTTCAAACTCCTGGCCCTTTCTCTACCTGCTGCCTGACTGGGAAGTCCTTTGAGACCTCAAGCCTAGCTTCTTTGCCTGTTCAAAATCCTCTCAGGGGCTCCCAGGTCCTGGTTTCTCCAGGAGAGTGACCATTTATACTTTTGTCTTCATGTAATTATTATGATCGTCCCTTTCTCTCTGATTTGGATGACAAATTGTGTAATCATCTAACTGATCATCAAAGTGCTCTGTAGTCCCAAACCCAAGATCCTATCTACCTACAATTCTTAAGTAATAAATTATTCTAAAGTCCTAACCTCAGGATTTTAGTCTATCTATATACCCCTATCACTGAAATGGTATTTGTGTGAAAAAGTCAGTATTTTCATATGTGATTACAGTTGAACATTATTAACAACCATTTTACCTTTAGGTGCCACCTGGAAATAAAGAGAAGCAAAAAAGCTTAAGAGAGATTAACAGGTATTTGGGTGCCTGGGTGGCTCAGTGGGTTAAAGCCTCTGCCATCGGCTCAGGTCATGATCTCACGGTCCTGGGATGGAGGCCCGCATCAGGCTCTCTGCTCAGCAGGGAGCCTGTTTCCTCTGCTCTCTCTGCCTGCCTCTCTGACTACTTGTGATCTCTCTCTGTCAAATAAATAAATAATATCTTTAAAAAAAAAGAGAGAGATTAACAGGTATTTGAACATATGTATCTTGACATCTATTACAGATTGTTTAAAAAATACCATTTGTGTATTGTATACCTGTTTATTGGTATCAGCCACAGTTTCATCCTGAAGAAACTCACTGGGTACCTCAAGTTTTATTAAAAAGCGAGCTAAATATGCTCTTTTCTTCAGTTCATTAGTCCTCTGAAGAAGCCAGTGGAGCACTGGGTAAATTACAGGTTTACTTCCAATCACCAGACCCTGACGAAAGGTACTCCTAAAAAAGAAAATAAACACATGCAGGTGATCATCCCCCACCTCCGGCTTATAACAAATAAACCTTGAAAAGAGATAAAAGCTCAAACCCTAATTTATAATTTCTCGATGGCTTTCCATTACTATTAGGAAAAAAAAGATAAAACCAAGGCTATTCTAAAGTCATTCCGTATATTAACAAAAAACGTAAAATTAGGCCCGGAATGTATCACTGGCCTATATGGGGAGGTTGTACTGGAACCACTAGTTGGTAGTCTGCCTTAATACTTCAAGACTGGCAAGTTTAAGTGATTGTTTTTATTCAAAATGGGAGATAAATGATAATGATAAAATGGAATAGTGGGATTGACCTGACTTATCTGATTAGGGGCAAAAATTGACCCATTTAAGACTTCTATGTGACAAAGTAGTATTAAAAGTTCAAGATTATTTTGAAACTCAGTGATGTTCTAAAGCCACTAACAGAGACCAGGTATTGCCTAGAAAGACTGACTGTAGCCCATGAAAGTTTAGATATTCAAGCACAGCTTTAAGAAAGCAACATGTGATCAAATTCTTACATGTCTGTGGCATTTCCTGGAGGTTTATATTTAAGGATACCAAGAAGGTTCAACATCCTTTTGGCTGTTTGCTCTGGCATCTCCTCTCTGATATCAACAACTTGCTAACAGATAAAGAAATTAAAAAAATATGTTATTGTTGTGTATCTAACAAAGAACAATATTTGAACTCACCTGACAAAATTGTTCTGCTAGAGCACAACAGGCACAATGGTCTCTTCATAAAACAGATTAAGTATGGAGGCTCCCAGATTCCAGGTAAGGGTACATAAAAGTCAGATCAGGATTTGTATTAAGAATGTCAAGTTTAAAAAGTATCCAGTGGAAAAGACCAGTGTATAAGAGACATGACCTAACTTGCAATACAATAAAACGTTCTGTAAAAGAATTTTCATTCCAGCACCGAATCAATTTATGTTTGGAGTAGAGAAATAATTTCTAAATAAGGTACTTAATTTTTAAGCTAGTAGAGTAATCTTAAAGGTCATTTATTATTACTTTACAGACATGGAAAATAAGGCCCAAGACTCACAGATATTGAGAGGCAGAAAATGACTTTCCTACTTTCCTTTTTATGACAAGAAAGAGAAAATTCTTACCTTTGGGTCAATTTCAGCCAGAACATCATTGAGAACTTGCAGTAGTTGCATTGGCTCCAGGGAATCAAATGTGATTAAATTATAGTTCTTCCTAAAAGGCTCCTTATTGAGATTGTCCACAATGAATTTGATTTGGTCACTCATAATTAGGTCTTATAACGAAAAATAGAGACAAAATTCTTCAATACTGATAAAAGACGTTCTGGAAAAAAATCAGGATTAAGTTTATAGGAAGTAGGAATGAAGAGTATAATTCTCTATGGCATACAAAATGCTGTGAAAAGGGTTATTTTATTGAAAAAAATCATATGTAGACTTCATTTTGAATGTTACAGTATACATTGCTAATACTGAATACCAAGTGTTTTGTATATACATCTGGTAAGATAGCAACCATCTGAATTAACACTGAATTCATATGGACAAATGAATAATAAATCCCACCTACGTTAACATCTTTCCATCAGCTCCACAACTACCCAAGGGTAAAAATTTGTTAGGCTACAGACATGCTTCTAATTTTTTTTTTTTTAATTAGCAGCCCGTGTTTAAAAAGTGGTAGGTTTGTTTTTTTTGTTTTTTTTTTACATTAAAAAATCCAAACATCCAGCTTCTCTTCAACATCAGATCTGGCAACAATCGTGCCCAGACATTCTAAATTGAAGCTGAGCGAAGGCTGTAAACTTTAGCCTGGATATGCATTCTCTGGTTTTGTTCCGGTTTCCTTTACCAAGCACTCTTCACCCATTGAGGACTGTAGGCCTCAACTCTGCCCCCATAGAGTATTCAGGCCTATGTTTCCCTGTGCCTTCAATACGGTAACAGCCTCGAAACCCTACCTCTTCTAGTCTAAATCATTTGTATGATTCTCATTGTTCACATAATAAAGTCCAAATTTCTTGGATTTTGATTTTTCAGATCTAACTCAATCGAGTTTTCTCACCTTTATTTCCAAATTGTTACCTTTCACTCTTTTGAATTTCACCCGATTGAAAGTTACTGCTCCTTAGTTTTTCCACCTCCGCCTTCAGTTAATGCTGTTTTCTTGCCTAGAAAGACTGTTCCTTGCCTGATCTCCACAGGTGCAAATCCCAACCGTCTTTCAGGGTCTGTCCTCCAAATGCACATTCTTCCAGGAAGTCATTCTCAAGCTCTCTCCCACATTCTCCCCAGAATAAGGTCAGCAGCACCTGCTCTCCAAGTTAACCACACTTTATCTGCACTGCTCTCCTGGAGTTATTTTTCTGTTTTGTACTAGTGACTTATGTACATCTTCTCTTTCCTACTAAATACGAAAATTAAATTCCATGAGGACACATTTGTGTTAATTCTGAGAATACCCACTGCATCAAAACAGTGACCTTCTTCTATTGACTGGATAAATGTGTTCAGAGGCCCAAGGTCAGAAAAAGAAAGATAGGCATAAGTAAGCTGGTGGTGACCCTAACTTTTTAAAAAATTAAGTACCTGATTATTTAACTGCTGAAGCAGCTTTACCA
Organism: Spilogale gracilis; assembly: GCA_004023965.1. Lineage (NCBI taxonomy): Eukaryota > Metazoa > Chordata > Mammalia > Carnivora > Mephitidae > Spilogale > Spilogale gracilis. The sequence continues at coordinate 290 of PITA01005237.1, read as the reverse complement.
AGGTTCCTACTGTTTCCTGCATGAAGGTACCTACCGATTGTTTAATATGGGAAGAAGTGGTAAAAATTTTGCAGGCAGGAAATTTTTTAAACTAGCAATTCAAAAAAAGGAATTAAAAAATGAACTGCTAAAAAAAGAAATAACGAAAAAATTACATCAGTGCTCCCTAAGAGTTGTTTTTGTTTTTTTTTTTTAGATTTTATTTATTTATTTGACAGAGAGAGAGATCACAAGTAGGCAGAGAGGCAGGCAGAGAGAGAGGAAGCAGGCTCCCTGCAGAGCAGAGAGCC